>VUYV01000115.1:954191-1173597 GCA_008711295.1 Anarhynchus alexandrinus
AGGGAAGGGAAGGGAAGGGAAGGGAAGGGAAGGGAAGGGAAGGGAAGGGAAGGGAAGGGAAGGGGGAGCTGTTGATATCAACTTTTCCAAATCAGAGGCTGAGTGCACAGGAGCAGAGGAAGCATGCAGTGTGGCCAGCTTCTCTCTTCCCCCTGTTTGTCCTCTCCAGTCCAGTAGTTAATAACATGCACATGGGTTGTGAGAGATCCAAGTTCCTGTCCTCCTGCTGCATGATTCAGCACAGGGGGTTGATGTGAAGTCTCCCACTCTCCATGTGGGTGTCCTACCTGCTAGACTAGGAGGTACGCAGAGGAGGAGCTCCTCTTCTCGATCTTTTCCGCTCTCAACTGCTTACACGTTTCCTGAATGAGGAGCTGTGGTAGATAGTGACTGAGGAGGGAGTTCAGACAGTCAACATACTGAAAAACTACAAAAATGCTGAATTATTTATGCAAAGGACTATATTTTCATCTAGAAGGAGTAAGACAACCAGCCCATAAAATCTTGTGGTGCACTATCAAGTCCTAGTCCTAGAAAACAGAGGAGAGACTCTTAGCTGAGCACTGTAAGTATTACCTCTCACTAGCTTTATGAATGCATTCTTTTGAGTTTATTAAGTGTGCCTAAAAAATTACTTGAATGCATTTACTTAGTGAGCAAAATGAACTGTTTCAATAATGTGGAAACC
Organism: Anarhynchus alexandrinus; assembly: GCA_008711295.1. Classification (NCBI taxonomy): domain Eukaryota; kingdom Metazoa; phylum Chordata; class Aves; order Charadriiformes; family Charadriidae; genus Anarhynchus; species Anarhynchus alexandrinus. The sequence continues at coordinate 954,880 of VUYV01000115.1, forward strand.
TGAATGAATATTGAGTGATTTGATTTTTATTTTTAAATTACAATTTATATAAGGAAGGAGGAAAAGGAAAGAAAAGCTGTCAAAGTAGATGGACCCAATCGACCCAAGCAACTGGAGATTTACCATGGATAATATTGTAGGTATAAGTACTTCTTTTGCAGGAGAAAGATCATGCTGGAGGAGCAAGTTTGCTAGACTTCAGTATATGCAGAGGAAATCTCTGACCAGTTCTATTAGTTAAGAAAACAGGCAAGGTGTTTATTTTCTTTAATCTCAGTCAATAGCAATGAATAAAATATCACTGAAAATGGCCCAAGGAGTCAGTGTACTACTGGATGTTCATATCTGGAAGGAGAATAAAGTGTAACTGATCAATGGTCATCTCCATCAAGATGTATTTAGCTGGGATTTTTCCCTTCCAAATCATCATGTCTGAAGCTAGTAAAAGTTAAAAGGAGGATGGATATCTGCAAAGGTAATTTTTAAGGTGTGTGTACTGTTTTCACAGCTATTAGATCAAAGCCCTTTACTGAACTATTTTATTATCAGACTTATAAATCAGCCTCAGTTCATTTTACAAACATTAGTACTGCCATCAATTACATGCATTTAAGACTAATGGTCTTACAGGAATGTTAATAGTACGACATTATTTCCTGAAAACCAGCACTGAAGGCTATTAAAAGGCTATTAATTGCTATATGTAACATGCAGAATTATTTGTTTCTGGTTTTAAACAGTGAGTTGGCATGTAAGTACATTTCTAATCAGTTAAACTTCATGGATATCAAATCCAGTAAAAGCAAAACCGTTTATAAGCTATCCTTGTTCAGCTTTCCTTCATAGGCATAGCCTGAGTAGACCACAGACACTGCTGCTGCTGCCCTACAGTCTTGCTGCAGCACTCCAGACACTGCCACTGTCCCTGTAGAGTGGTGGTCAGGGCAGACACTGTCTCCAGGTAGAAGACATTTTACGAGGTGGGGACAAGTGTTTTCTCTCAGCCTGTTTGCTCAGGTAGCAGTGATGGGTGCAGTACTGAAACCTGAACAAAAAATGAATAGCTCAAGCAGATGCTCGAGGAATGAGGGAGAGAAACTTTCCTGTGTAGGCTGAGTCCCGTTGCAGCTGACCTTTGGGCTCTGGCTCATCCCATACCTCAGAAATTATGAAGCACCTCCTACATTCAGCCAGGCACCTCCCATTTCACTATCCAGTCCCCGGCTAATGCAGTAGACCTCCTCTCCAGATGCACAAGTTTAGCTCCAGGAGTACATAATACAAATTGCTAAACAACACGTTCCTCCTTTTGTGCTGAAAGCGACTGCTCACCCCATCCAGACCTACCTTTAGCCCATACTAGCTGCTGCAGTTCTGTCTTTGATATCCTAAATAATAAAACAACTGAGGATCAAGATGTGAATGTTACACGAGTTCATCTTATCTTCTTTCCCTTTCTAACTGTGTCGTGAACCTGAGATCTCTGTTCATTAGTTTAAGAGACTGTTTACACATAAGAGGAGGAAGGAAAGACAGATCCTTTGAAGCATGTGGAACAACAGCGATTTCCACCAGATGAGGAGACAGTCCCTGGAGAGCTGTCAGGCAATCTTTAATGAGCTACTATCTGGAGCACAAAGCAAACTTCAAACCTCAAAGACTGAGCAGTATTCAGCTTCCATTAGGTCAGATATTTATGATTACCTTAAAGGTTTGCAAAGTTGGAATGAAAATTTCCAAGAAAAATCATAATTACCTCTTATACCCTATCCCTAGGACACGCCTCTAGCCTTGTCAAGCAATGGATGTACACTGTTTCATTCACAGCTCTTAGTAAACCACGCTGCCTAAAGGAAGTTCAGTAAGCTGTAGGTACCATTTTACAGCTGAACCTTTATGTCAATCCTTCATTCCAGAGTGGTTCAACATTGCAGTGACCTTCACATCCCCCTTCAGATTGAATCTGTTACCCTCAGTGAGTATAAAGGCTATAAAGAAGCACCTGATCATAAAATCCACTTGGAATGCTTTCTTAAACCTCCACCAATTATCCATTAAAAATTCTGCTTTTTACAGGCTTACTCTCCTAATAAAAACCAAATAATACTATATTTCTTTAAAACTTTTTCTAGTTGTCTGGAGAAAAGTCTTGACAACTTGAAACAATCATTGATTGATGCGTCTAAATAAAATCATCTGAGTACTTCTATGGATAATAAGAGACGTTAACTGTTGCTTTGTAAGCAAAGATCTGATCTAAAAGAACAGATGTGGATGACCTAACAATCACCTCCCTAAAACAGCCACCTATCAGCCTTGGAAAAGAAATATAATTGCTATGATATTGATAATGTAGAAAAAGTGGATTTCATCCAGAGGAGTTTGAGATGCATCAGGATTAGGTCTTCATCAGGAAGCCTTTTAATTTGCAAGGAGCTCTTACACTGTAAGGAAAAACACACCAGAAGTAGCTGCAGCAGAGTTTCCAGTGAGTCACCCTGCAAAAGCCGAGGGGGACCAGGAGCTGCGAGGCTTTGGCAGGCTTAAACCAGCACAAGGACCAGCTGGACCATGAGGACAAAACAGCAGCTCAGGGGCAGATTTTAGTGCAGTACTGTAGCCTTTCTTTAAAATAGAAAAAATATGGATTTTTTTTCTTTGACAATTTCATGCGCTTCTCTTTGATTTCACTTGATTCTGCAGTTATCACCTCATCGCCTTTTCCTCCCAGGGAGCACTGGCAGCCCTGTTTGCAGCCACCGTCTGGAGCTTTTTTCCAATTTTGTTGTAAACCGCTTTAAGTGCAGCGCCTGCCCTTGCTGCCCCCGACACCACACTCACAGCTCTCTGTAATGACCTGCCTCGGAGAGATCTCCCACCTCACTCTCTTGCCTCATCATCTTCAGCTTAACTGAAACTCTCACACAGATGACCATGATCCTTTTCTCATAATGTCGGCCTCTTCTAAATGTCCCTTTAGTATAACTTCTCTCTATCACCATGCAAGAGAAACCTCCAAGGCAGCTCCCTTCCCTGCTGCCTGATCCCAAGGGAGGGACCACTGTAGAGCATGACCTCCCATCTGACTGTAAGTCATCTCCCCTTGTTCATACCTCATTTGTGGAGCTTCTTCTCAACGTTTGCTCTCAAGTAGATTCAAAAAGGCAACAAAAGCACTCGTAGCTAACTAACTACACAAGGAGTGACAAGACAGGTCACATAACCCTCGGCTGCAACCTTTTCCCTGGTGTTCTCACACAATTAACTGTTTCTATTTACTTAATGCATTAGTTTATCTACTAATAATTTAATCTGTGTCATGGAAACCCATGTCATGTTTTAAAAGAGATCACAGTGTGAAAATGACATCATTTTGTAGTATGTACAGGCCTTTGCATGTCGCCCTTTGCGATTGTTAACCAAAAAGGGCAACCTTCGTGTAAAGCATCTCTGTTACTGGAGGTATAATGTCACACTCACGTCATGTCATATAAAGTTCCTACAGATTGGAAAACTCAAGAATTAGTTATGGCTACTCATTTCAGAAAAGAAAAAACAAGAAAAGCCAACTTGAGGAGCTTGAATTAACCTTGAAGACAGTAGAACCACACAGAGAAGAGGACAAATTCTGCTTCAATCCCAGGCTAAATACCTAAGACCAAAGCTGAAATTCAGCTACTACATGTCCCAGGAGGCACTGGTATTTCATAAGTGCTTCAGTTTTCACAGGGCTAAAGGTTTGCCGAGGGGCAGCTCCATGGTCTTGCTGAGGTGCAGTGAGGCCCCTTGCTCATGCCAGAATGCACCAGGACCTGCAGACCAGGACAGGACAGGCCTGTAGCCTCCCTGCCAGCTAATCCCTGCCTACTTCATTGTCTTATCCCACCAACAAGAGAAAGCGTTCCCTCTGCCAGCACGTAGGAGAGCAGTGATCAACTCTTCCCTTTAAACATGAACTGGAGACAGTGAAAGGAGCAGTCATATTTTGAAAGAGGGGAATGGCCACAGACTGACTTTCAAATGGCCTGCTGGCACCGACCTTCAGAGGAGAGTTGAAGGCCCCATGCAGGAGAGAGAATAGTCTTCACACTGCAGGGTGAAACGAGTGATCTGGAACACATCCTTGCCCTGAGCATATTCCACTTGCAGGGACAGGGGTCTGCTCAAGGCAATGCTGTCAGCTTCGTGGATGCCTGTCCTCGTTCCATGCGTCACAGAAGAACCAAGGGATTTTATTTGGGCATGTTATTATGATTTGGAGATGCTATTATAGTCCTGTGGCTATGGGGTCTTTAGGGGAGATTACAGCAAAATAATTAAATTGAAAAGGATTACAGAATCTGTGCAGAGCCAAATACCTTCCTTAGCCAGGGGCATCCAAACTGTACTTAGAGCTTGCTTGTCCAAGACACTATTACAGCTAACAAAAATGGATATATTTTTGGTCTAGGAGTTTTAGAAGAAAAGTCGACAGCTGAGAGACAAAAGATATTAATTCTGAGACTAGTTTTTGGCAGGACTGGGAAGACTACTGAGATTGCCTGAAAAGTCTGTGGAAGTTCGGCACTGTCTTAGCAACCGTGAGAATGACATAAAAGAGAGCAGATAGAGACCCTGTCCAGACCACAAACCCCACATGTACCGATCCCCAGGTCCACTGGGCTCTTTTAAAACATCTGACATTATTTTTCAGCTTTTTAAATTATCCCAGCTTTTCTGAGCTGACATAAATCTAGACAGTGAGCTAAGCCTGGAGACAGGAGAAACATATCCAGCTCTTCAATTCCCCGCTGAATGCTGTGATGGGACTTGAACTGGCAAGAGGTTTGAAGTGAAGCTGCTCCAGACTTTTTGTGAAGCCAGCATACCAAAAGACCTCCAATCCCTAAAGCATTATTTTTATTACAGAACAAAATAACGAACTAAAATATTAAAGTCAGTAAATAGGAGAAAACTCAGAATGTTTGTATAACTCTGATCAAGTAAAAGGCTTTAAAGCAAAGGTCCTTGGTGTCCTTGCAGGATGGGGTGCATCCTCCAGCCCTGCTCCTTGGAGGTTTCCTGAGCTGTGCTGGCTCATGTCATCCCCACTGATGCTCACAGCTCCTTTCGTTCAGGAGCCTGTGGGACCTTACTTTGCTTCAGACGTGCTCATTGCCCCTCGTTGAGCCTCTAGGCCCCCCAGCACTCCTTCCAGTGGCTGCCTGGGGGCAGCTGGCAACAGGGACCCCTACCCTGTGTCCTGGCCATTGGTCCCGGTGGGGTGGTTGTCATGACAAAACAGAGGCTCACGTCTGCTCCCACGCTAGGAGACCTCTCACTTTGCTTCTGTCTGATTCAGGGCTGCTGGGCTGAAGCAGGGTGATGTGCAGGAGGGTTTAGCACTCTGTGCTTCACCAATTTCTCCTTCTTATCCAAGCAGCTTGCATACCTGTAAAATAGCTCAGGAGGGGGAAAGCAGGCACAAACCCTTGCTGGCTGCTCCTGTTACGGTGCCTCTGGAACCAGACGATTGTGCACACACACATAGCACTGGCAAGGAGATGGCAAAACACAGTTGCTGGTACTCCTGGTACCTGCAGCCCCTGGTCACTGTCACTTTTGTTCTGGCACCCTGTGCCCCTGTCACAGCTCCCCTGGCAGGCAGAGCGCCAGGGCCAGCAGGCAGGGATGGGTTGCTGGTGGCTCCTGCCTGGTGTTGATGTCACCTCTCTGGGCTGCAGTCCGCGTTGCCTTCAGCAGCAAATGGGCAGAATTCAGGTTTCTCATCACTGAGCCCCAAATCCCAGATCCAATGTGTGCTTAATATAACAGAAAAAGCAATGGAGAAAGGCATAGACTAATCCTCATCCCTCAGAAAAATCATAGGGTGACATCCATCTCTTCTGGGGAGCCACAGAGTGAAGAAAAGTGATTTTTGAGACATTTCCTTTCTTCCACCAGGAAAACAATAAGGAAGGAGAGGAGCTCTGCACCTTTTATATGCAATAGTAGAGCTCTGGTGTTCTCAGCCTGACATCAAGAGAGAACATCAAATCCATCTTCTGATTTTATTTGTGTTAGTCATAGTCAGAAGAAGCTGGAGGAGACAAAGGAGAAAAAAAGCAGGACTGGCTTTAATCTCAGCAGGGGGACTGCTAGTGGGATATAAAATTCACCAGGGTCCATGCTTTATGCTAATGACTATTTAGTAAATTAATAGGAAGTGGAACAGCATGGAGACAAAACACAGAAAAGAAGAGCCCCAGAGTACCAGGTGAGGTAGGAAACTCTGGGCTATGCCCTGTCAAGCAGTCACAGATTTGCATGTTAGAGCCCCACATCCCAGGAGATGGGATGTCCATAGGCTGCAGCATCTGGGACAAGACGGAAAGACTTTGTGGGTGGGGGATAATCAGGTGTGCTCAGACAGTGCCTGAGTGGGAACATGGAAACCCAGAGAGAAGAAAGGAAATGCCCAGTTTGGGATATGAGAGGTGTCGTGCAGCTCAGCACAGCACATACCTGGTGTAAAATATCAGACACCTACCAGGTACTGCAAGCAACATGAGTTCAAACAGCTCCCAAACGGGATTTTAGGGAAGTAAAATGTTGGCCTTTGGGTCTGAAGCAGTCACTGTGGACTGTACTCTATCTGCCAGGGTGCAGGAAGGTACCAGCTCCAGCTTTAGCTCCAGTTCATCTCAGAAGGGTCTCTGTGGAAAGATGTTTAAGAGAAAACCACCCCCTGTCAGCTCAGCTGAGTACTGGTGGAGGATTACAATCCATGCCCCAAATTACAGCTCTATGCTCTTCTGTCAGGCAGCGATGACTGAGGAAGATAAATACGATGTGTATTCCTCTGGCCTCCAAGTGCCTGTGTGCTGCATGGAGCAACCTCGGTTCAGTTCCTGAGAGTTTTCTAATACAGACAGTGCAAAAGCCAAAATTGAATTAAATCCACTGTAACAAGTAAAAACACTTCAAGAATTTGGTCTGGTGATGTTAATGAATGGCTGAAGAGTATGTGTCTTGGAAGACATCTCAGGATTACCTGAAGGAGGATTAGTTCGTTCCACAGCTCACGCACATCAATCATTTAGCTCCTCATGGATCCCTTAGCAAAGTAATTTTCATGACCCTTGATTTCTACTTTCTGTATGAACTTATTATCACAACAGAATACGTAATTAATTCCAGGCATTATCCAGAGCAATCCTCAAAAACAGTGATTCACATATTTGCATCTTTTCAGTATTTCAAAGATGTTCGAAAGCTTTGTAATGTTTTTAAATATAAAAGGTTCAGGAAAAAATATACAGCAAGTATTCACCATGTCATTGGGGCTCAGTTTGGTACACTGGGTCTTCACAGCGCAGCTGAGAGCTGTCTGAGGCCAGCATCTGACACCGTGCTGCTCCACAGGGAAACTCAGTATTGGCTGTGGAATCTAATGTCTTTCAGAGAAAGGAAACCGGTATGTACCACCACAGCAAAGAGACCTCAGATTCATTTCGTCTGTACCTCTTACTGATTCTACATCAAAATCAGCTGGTTTTGCACGTAATTCAGTGGACTTATTCCTGGACTCTGCAGACAGGACCACAATAAAACCCTTCAGCTCCAAGGGTCATATGAATGATTTCTTCCTTAAGGAGGGTTGGTTCTAGATCTAATGATGACAGTGGGAGATTCTAGCTTATGGACTACAGTTTCCACAAACTGGAACACAGGAAATTCCCTCTGAACATGAGGAAAAACTTCTTTACTTTGAGGGTGGCAGAGCACTGGAACAGGCTGCCCAGAGAGGCTGTGGAGTCTCCTTTTCTGGAGATATTCAAAACCTACCTGCACGTGATCCTGTGCAACCTGCTGTAGGTGAACCTGCTTTGGCAGGGGGGTTGGACTAGATGATCTCAGCAGGTCCCTTCCAACCCCTGTCATTCTGTTATTCTGTGAATCATGACGGCTTACATATGCTATGGGCTAAATGTCGTACAAATACATAGACACTATTTACAGCAGGGTGGAGAGCAGAGGCTGAATATCAGATCTTGTTTCCGCCTTTTCCTTGGGATTGTTGATATGATACAAATAAGAATATTAATTTAAATGTTTATAGTTTATGCACTGCTAGCACACTGCCATTACTGTCACATCAAAGCTATAATTCTGTTAAAATGAACTGCAGTGATGAATTAATTAACTTCTGCTACGTGAAGAACTGGGAATCACATCTGTGCAGGATGTTTATGATACAAAGAAAGATTCGAGGAGTTTGGGACCAATTACCACATCCTAACAATGACATTTAAGAGAGAGGCAGCCCTGTTATTTTCCACAGGCTCAGTTGCACGCCTCCTTCTTGCACCTGCGCAGGGCGGTGAGCGGATGCCACAAGCAAAGGGAGCAGCAGAAGCAGACACGACGGAGCGAGACCTAGTGGAGCTTCAACTTAGCATCCCCAAAGCTTCAGCCGATGCAGCTGAGAGAGCGGGAGCAGGTAATAAACTGACCCAGAAAAATAGGTGGTGGCAACCTTGTTCCTCCCTCCAGGATCAATTGGGAGCAGGAACTGAATTGTGACTTTCATTGGCAATTTGATCTTTGCTATGTTCCTGAGGCAGTGAGACCATGCCCTGCCCCTCACCTTAGTGTGGATTGCAAAGTCAGTGCTAAAGGAGATAACCAGCTGTAGGTCTTTCAGAGAGCCTGAATTTAATCCCCCCAGTGAGAGCATTCAGTTATGTATTTAGAAAGGAAAAAGGTTTCTACACGGTATAAATCCTTGCTTGATAATCCCAAAGCTAATGGGGAAGGCATTCGGTAGTAAACTACAGTCCTTGGACAAAGACATCTGTAACCAGACCGGAGCTCTATGATTAAACTCAAATTCACAGATTGGTTACATGCAGCTAATTTTATTCACTGAGAATACGTGACCCCCCTAAGCGGATGTTTAAATTAAATAAGAATATTGATGACAAATGTTCAAAATGTAAGACAGATGCCTGCAACTTTTGGCATGAAATTTGGAACTGCCAAGAGGTTTGGGAATACTACTCTGGGGTCATTAGGAATTTGGATATCCAAAATGTTCCCCAGCTGCTGATCTCTTCAGAGGCTGCTATACTTGGTCCTGGAAAAATATAAAACCAGTGCAGTAAGTGATGCCATATACATTGCTGGGCTGGTAGAATGCATAAGCAATTGGAGAAACTTTCCCTCTTTTCTAGGAAAAACGCACTAAAGAGAAGGTTGCTGATCTGAGTCTGGGTTTAAAAAAACAGTCTAATTAAAAATAAAAATCAAAATCCCTGTTTTTTAAACAAATTGATGTTCGAACTGTCTGGATCCGGTCTTTCTCGCTGTTTCTGAGCCCAGGCGTGACTGCCGGGAGTTCAGTTGCGTGTTGTGTTGTTGTTTCCCACGGGTGCATACAGACCTTGTCTGCTACAGTCAACGTCACCACTGCACCACTGCCGCCTGCGCCTCGCTGCTCCCTTGGTATCTACGGAAGGCTCTTCCTCAGGTAAATAAACAGAATGAAAACAGAAAGAAAAGAGGATGAAGGTTTAGTGTTTACCCCACAACAGACATGAGGTAGAAATCCCCAGGGTATGTGTGTGGGTCTGATCTGACGCCCAGGAAGTTAAGGGAAAGGATCGCATGTTATTTCAATTAGCTTCACACTAGATTCATTATTGCAATGCTATAAATAAAGTAGAGACACTTTGCATGGATCAGACATGAGACCAAAACTGGGAATAGACTCTGTGTTTCCTGACTCTACTCCTAATCACCAGACAATACAGTTTTTCCAGTGCTGAATCCCATAGCTCCTTCACCTAGGGATTTGGTGGGAGCTCCAGGTTTTGCTTGGCCATGCCAAGCTGCCATAGGTGGGGCCTTCAATCACAACCCACCATGTACCACCGTCTGCCTAACTGACCTGGGAAAATCTTGCTTCAGTTTATGGAGTTATGTGATCCGGCTACACTAGAGCTAGGAACTCTAGAAGAACATTGAGGTGTTTGATGTCTCATTTTCCTGCCAACAGCAAGAACAATTTATCCACTCATAACTGTTTCATAGCTAGACTGATAACTGGGAACAAAAAAAGGTGTGTGTTACTAATACTGTGTTTTTCCTAAGGTTGTATGAATACAGGCCAGAATTACAGAGGGAAAAAAAAAAAACAACAAACCAACTTTGAATTTAATTTGGGGGGAAAAAAGACAAAATTCTTCTTCTCTAAACTACTACGAGGTTTAGCTTTCCACAATGGCCACTGGCAGCTTTCTCAGCAATTCATTTTAATAGTGCACACTTTCTGGCAATAAAAAGGAGATAGCAACTAATATAATTAAGTCTGCAAAACAACCTCTAAACTGAAATGTGTCTCCCGACAGAACAAGCATAGGATTGTTCATTACAGTGCTCTCCAGGAATAACAAAAACAATTCCCAAAAATGCATTATTAATGGACATTCCCAGAATTAATGATAAAACAAACCAGATGTTCTCTTACATTTGTCTCATAAATGCAAAGTCAATATGCCAGACCAAAAACCCATCTTTGGAAAGCTATAGGCTATTTACAAAGGCACTTTAACTGTATTTCCCTTTACTACAACAGACAGAATTCCTTACCTATACTCTAAGACAACCTAGTCATGATTTTATATCTGTTAATGAAAAAAGGCTCCTGCCCAAGAGAAAATGCGGGTGAAATGTGTGGTTTTACACTGCCTGCATTTACTATAGGGCTGTGCATTTCAAATTAGACACATTTTCTGTAAAACAGAAAAATACAATATTCTTACATGAAGAACAGTCCAATCACAATCACAACTCCCTACTATAACAAATCTGCTTAAAATACTACTTAAGACTAAAAAACCTTTCACCAAATAAGTTTTACCTATATTAATAGATAATAGTTTGATATTTATCCTTTACAGAACACGATTACTCACATGGAATGGATTTTATTCCCCTGAGTAAAGGTTGCAAAAGTGCACTGAAGTTGATAGAAAGCAAATACGACTGATAAAGAAAAGTACAAAGCAAATTATACATATGCTAATACCTTAATGTAATAATATCAAACATGGTGGGCCATCTGGTGTAAATCATCATAGCTCCGATGAAGTCAATGGACCTGGAGTAATTTGCATCAGCTGAGGACTTGGACTGGTGTACAATATTTCTTAAGAGATTTTTTTAAAGAAAGCCATTATTCGGAAAATTTTATTTTGAAAAGTTACAAGTGTGTGTTAGGAGTAAGGAGTGAACAGTAATCAAGCACATGGGCTGATAGCAGAAATTTAGTATTTTTAGTTAGTAAAAAATAGAAGAACAGAAAAGATTTTCAAGCAAACATTAAGTTCCTATTTTATATAAACACTCAAGCCTAACTGCTGTTATTTTTAATTATTGAACAGTGAGTGTTTTTCGTTTTCATTACTAACACTTTCAGCTGCCAAATGACATACAGGAGGAAATGGCAGCATTTACGCTGCAGGATGCTGTAACGACAGGCTCCACTGCAACACCGTGTGCAGAGAGATGCAGAGCCAAAGCCATTGAGGAAAGGGAAGAGGTAATTTTTCACCTTGTGAAATTCATTAACATGACATAGGTTGTTGGGTTTTTTTCAACACCATCATTCAAATCTCTGTAATGATCACCAGATATTACCAAAATCTTTTCTAAAGATTCAGAGATTTTTTAAATCCTTCAAGCCTCTTGCAAAGCAGCAATGTTGTGTGGTGTCATATGCTCTACTGTTGCACCTGGCTGAGGCACTGTGCCCTCTGCACTGATACCCAGATACCCAGTTACCCAGTCTAAGCAACACTGCTAACTCTCCTTATCGTTACTGATTCTCCACTTGCCAGGTTCATGAGATGAACTGCTAGCTCAAGCCTTTCATCAATCCTGGATTACACTGTTGCACCCTAGCAGAGGTGAACAGTCTTCCTGACCTTGCAGGACCAGATCTGACCATCTCCATAAGCTCCACTTTGCAGGTCTTGGAGAGCTGAACATTTCTGAGAACATTTCTGAGGACATTTCTCCAGGACAGCTCAAACACATGCGTTTCACTGAGGGTTGAACACTGCACAGCCCACTTTGGGGTGTCAGTGCAAGGAGGGTCCAGGTGCAACACATCTCCTTCCCAGCCTGCAGCCAGCTCTCCTTCCAGCAGAGTCGGCCCAGGAGAGGCACAGGTACATGCTTGGGTCTTACCCTGATAAGGGGCTGACATGCTGCCAGAATGCATGCCTGGACCTCGACATGTAGATATCCCACGTTATGTCCCATGTAAGCACGGTGTATTGCTCCTCAGAAACCCAGTCTCTCTGTTGTAGGCTGGGATAGGCTGCAGGGTGAATGGTGACTTCAGGAATAGCAGATCCTGCTAGCTGACCTCCCTCCACACGTGGGGCTGGGGTCAGCTGGCAGCCTGTTGGTTTCGGGATGTGGCTGGGGCAGGGCGCCCTGTGGAGGAGCCACACACTGTGCTTCCTCCCTGCTTCCTCGGACACGAGGCCAGTACCAAGTCCTGGGCCTGCTCAATTTCCCAAAATACTGCCTAGGTAAGGCTGAGGCACCTCTGGGACTCCTTGAACCCATTGCAACTCTGTTGTTAGAGATAACAACAGAAAAATCAACTGCAAGACTAATATTCAGTTGTGCGGATGATGAGATCCTCTTGAACCCCATTTTTTCTAAGCTGTCTTAAGGTCACAGACCCCACAGCTCCCAAGTGAATCACAAACAGCAGCTTTCCTGTCATCTGAAGGCTGGTTGTTTTCAGCCTTCCTCTCCTGAATGTCACAGTGCTGTAGATACTCCTAACAGGTACGCACTTCGCCTTTATTCATATGAGTGGGAACAAGGATGGGAAGATAGTCTGCCTGGAGCATGTCAGTCCCCATGTCTCCAACAGGAGCTCAGAGACTGATGTGAGAAACATGGTAAAAGCTGCTAAACAGAGCAGAGCAATTAAAAGTACATCCCACCTTAGTTTGTACACGTAGCATCAGTGAGGAAGAACAGAAAGCAGAGGTGGATGCATTTCTTAGTAAATACGTATATACACATTAAATGAAAATATTAAATAAAAGCAATTAAACTAAAAGAAAGAAATAAAAAAAATCTTGTTTCTCCATTTCACAGCTACTGATTACTGTTTGGTCATAACAAATGTTGGAAGGACCTGTGACAGTCACCTTGTCAAAACTCTTGCTCAAAGCAGGGATTGTGCAATGGGGAACATCCTTCATTGTTAGGGAGGATGGATATTTAAAGCAGATTAAGAAAATAACAAAATAATACTAGCAGGGTGCTTTCTTCAGTTCTACAGAAGGCCACAGGAACAGAATTTGATATTGGTTTTGCAAACTAGTCCGTTTAACTTCTGTTAATCACCTGTTTTCCAGTGATTTTATATTCCACTTTTCATCCATTAGCAATTTTGTTAGGGAAATCATGCAAAATATGTTGAAATAGTGTTTGAGGAAGGCTGTTCACAGAAAACATTAAAGCAATTAGCTTTGACCCACCTAACTGGCCAAATTAGCAGAAATCACATTTCTAAAACAAAAATGGAGGAATACACCTGGAAAAGAAAATTTTGACTGATGCTTAACCAAGTGTTGGAAACGAAGCCTTCACATTTGACAGTCAGTGATAACAAAGTGACACAAAACTTAAATATTCAAGAGCTGTCCACAGGAGTCAAAATGAAATTGAGCAACGAATACCTACAAGGAGAGTGAGTGATGACATATACAGAAAGTGAGACACAAGGGTGAAACACTTGCCAACCCTTGGAGCTAATACACTGCAGTCCTAAAACAGCCCCAATTAGTGTTGTAGGTTATTTACACAAATTTGTTAAAATCCATTTAGCAAGATCTCTCACAATTTGGGTAGCACAACCCCAAGAGAATAATTGCCTTGAGATGACTTTCAATCTGATGCTACTGGATTTGTATTTCTTGATGCACAACTTGATTACTGATTTTGAAAAGCCCTTATTCTTACTTGCACGATACCATAACTCAGAGTGGCTTCAAAACTGGTTTTGATTCATTTCCTAATGGCACCAAGAACACACAGCGTTTTGCAGCTGACTCTGCATTAATGAGGTCACACATGAAACTGATACATGAAATAATCACAAGCAAGCAAAACCTTTCCTTTCTTTTTACACCATTGCATTTTTTTAAAAGGCAGCTTTGGAAATAAGTCGGCTTCACTGACTTTTAAATGTGTGGCAATATCATCCCTACCAAAAATGTATTTGTAAATACAATGCCTACGGGACAGTTTGCAGTATTTCAGCGTTACTGATGTACATGGGATCTGACCTTAGGGAATCTTGTGTAAGTTTGGGATAACCCAGGGATGAATCAGAACCTGCACTTCCCCAGGGCCAGGACACAGATCATTAAGCCCATCACGTGCAGTCAGCCAGGATGACAGGTACAGCAGGAGAATAAACTTGTGTTAAAACACGTTAACATATTTTTCATGTTGTATTGGCCTAATTCTCGTTCTTTCAGTTGCATCCTGTGCAAAGTCTCTCTCTGATCCTTTCTCTCACGTGCTGACATTACTTTGGTGTTTTTACATGAATCCCCCGGGCCTAAAGATAATTAAGAACAAATTATTTGGCAGAAGCCCAACATCTGTAATTAGATCTATTAAAGCTTAAAATGCCTCAATTTTTCTTTATCTAAAAACATGCAGTCAACACACTTTTAAGCAAAGAAATTTGCATTTTCCTCAAAAACCTTTGTGAAATATTTCCCCCAACATAGCATCAATAAGAGGCGAGTTGAAGCCTTCCACTAAACTTTCAATAAGAAAGAAATCTCTGGAGAAAGAGAGAAGCAGCAGATAAGCTTCAGAGGAGGAGAAAGCCCCATTGTAGCAGCAGCAACAGTGGTGGCCACCGCCATGTCCTGCGTTGATCCGCAGCCTGCCTAACCCCTCAGCTTTGGCAGGCACCCACAGGGCCTAATCTCACCCATCTGACGAGTGAGCCTCTGTGCACCGCTGCACACTCCAGTGTCTATTCATTTTAAGACAAAGTGACACATGTAATCATAGAATGATTAGAGCTGGAAGGGACCTTAAAGATCATCGAGTTCAAACCCCCCTGCCATGGGCAGGGAGACCTCCCACTAGACCAGGTTGCCCAAGGCCATGTCCAGCCTGGCCTTGAACACCTCCAGGGATGGGGCATCCACAGCTTCCCTGGGCAACCTGTGCCAGTGCCTCACCACCCTCACAGTGAAAAATTTCTTCCTAATATCTAATCTAAATCTACCCTTTTCCAATTTGAAGCCATTACCCTGCATCCTGTCACTACATGCCCTTGTAAAAAGTGCCTCCCCATCTTTCCTATAGGCCCCCTTTAGGTACTGGAAGGCCGCTATAAGGTCTTCCTGGAGCCTTCTCTTCTCCAGGCTGAACAACCCAACTCTCTTCACAGGAGAGGTGCTCCAGCCCTCTCATCATCTTCATGTCCCTCCTCTGGACCTGCTCCAACAAATCCATGTCCTTCTTATGTTGGGGCTCTAGAGCTGGATGCAGTATTCCAGGTGGGGTCTCACCAGAGTGAAGTAGAGGGGAAGAATCACCCCCCTTGACCTGCTGGCCATGCTTCTGATGCAGCCCAGGATGCGGTTGGCCTTATGGGCTGTGATTGCTCATTGCCATCTCGTGCTGAGCTTTTCATCAATCAGCACCCCCAGGTCCTTCTCCTAAGGGCTGCTCTTGATCCATTCTCTGCTGAGCCTTTATTTGTGCTTGGGATTGCCCAGTCCCAGATGCAGGACCTTGCACTTGGCCTTGAACTTCATGAGGCTGGCATGGGCCCACCTCTCCAGCCTGTCCAGGTCCCAAGGTAAGCGGGAGGACTTTTTCCCTCTTTTAAATAGAGACTACAAACGTATAATTTTTGTACTGCTTATACAGACTTCCCTATTTTATCACTGCTGCGTGTATTTAACTATGTCTCCAGCACAAGATTTTCACTGTCCTGCGTACAAGATTTCTTCCCCTCTACAGTGTCAGAGATAATTCCCTGGTCTCAAGAGTATGAACATATTACACAGCCCTGGACTTTTCAGCTTGATAAAACTAATCTCCATTCTTATCCAAATATTTCAGAGGTCTGTCAGCAAACAAAGGGTAAGCCTTCACAGCCCCCAGCAGCCAGCCCCAAGGCATTAACTGAAGCTACATCTGCACCTGAAGTGGCAGAGCATTAGGCTCAATGTATTTACGGGGCTTTCCCTGGATCTCCCTCCAGCTCTTTGCAAACTTCCACCTCCAAGGCTGTCCCCATGGCTGGGACCAAGGAGCACCCCAAGGACACCTGCACCCCACGGCCCCTGGAGGAGGACGCGTTCCCTCCCCATGTCTGTTCCCAGGCCTGTGACACACCACTCACACAGGAGGGCTGGGCAGGGTGGCCCAAGCTCCTACACTGTAGGGAAGTTGCATGGCTGGCTTGTCCATGGCTCCCAGGTGAGACCAAGCCATACCAGGACAAGGACACGTAAGCAGTGGTGTGCAGGAACAAAGCCAGCAGTAGATTTTGGGCTTAAACTCTCTGCGCCACCACTCAGCTGTGCTTCCTTCAGACCCCGGCTCCATGGGGCTGTCTCTATCTTGTGTTTGTGCATTTGCACCGCTCTCTCCCTTATCCTCATTCTCATTAGCGCCAGGCGCAGGCAGCGGCTGTGCGTCTGTCAGGCAGATTGCGCGTATGGCGCATTCCTGAACAACTTCAAACACCGTTTCCAAGCATGTGCGAGAGCTTCTACGCCATATTGCCAGCTGTGGCTGTATCACCCTAGGTGGGCTGCTCAGGGTCTTTCTGCAGGTGTTTGGAGACAAAGAGTATTCAAAGAAACGTCTACGTCTCATTATTACTCCTTCTCTCCCCTTTTTGTCTGATGCCAAAGGGGAAAGAATGCAAAGATTAAAATATGGGAATTATGTTTATAATATCAAGGCACGTTCATGCAACCATTTGGTCAAGCCTGGGATCTGTTGCCGGTCAAAATTCAATGATGTGTGTGTTTGCAAAAGCAACACTAGACTTAGAGAAGACATATGAGCAATGCAGATGGACACTAAAAAACCGATCAGGGTTAAAGAAAGGTAAGGGTTAAAATTAACTGACAGTTTAGTGGCTGGAGTTGTTATTTACAATTTGGAGTCAAAGTTTTTATTTATCATTTTAGGCATCTTAAAGTGAGTAGATTATGATGCAGAACTCCAGAATGGAAAGTAATTACATGTCATATGTTAATCTAGATGAAGCATTTTGCAGTACCTATAATTAAGGAGAGTGACAGCATGCTAAATACTAGCTAACTAACCTCTGGCAGGGAAGTCTGCTCCTGGAACCTGGGGAACCCAGTGGTGATCCATCTTCTATGTGCTTTTAAAACAATAATAGAAAGGCTTTAACTTTTCCAGATTCTGGTAATGAAACCTCGCACTACAAAAATGCTTCCCGCAGCACACCCTGCACTAACAAAAATCACATTGGTCAGTGCTTTGGAACGGGAATTAGCACTACAGCGGCCAGAAGCAGAGCATTTAAATATACAAAAAAAAAAATGTATTTGAATAAACCACCAAGAAAAAAAGTGATCAGAAGTACCAAAGCCTGACCTAAATATTATTTTCTAGAAGCCAAAAGAGGTGTTTTGTAAGACTTCATCAAACATGCTTCATGGTAAGCTGGCTTTGACTGTGTGATTCAAATTCATGCAGATGAGATTCATTTCTCATTAACTAAGCTGCAGCTTGATTGGACTGGTCTTGGGGTTCAGCGGGTCATCTGCACAGTGACCTATTACACAGTGGGCAAACACCCCAACTCCTTCTGCCAACAGAGGGTGAGCTGGAATAAACCAGCATGGGTTTTGGTCCTGAAACTGGAAGAGGAACCCTAGTTCACTCTGCGGACAATCAATGTGCTCCCCAGGCTGAGGCAAGTAGAGGATAAAACTCTAAGGTATAAACATAAAGTTTGTTAGATGCTTTTGCTGTCTGTGAAGACTGTATGTGATGTCAGACTGAGGATGCGAATGTGCCCTGGTGTGCTCTCCGGCACCGAGGCCAGCAGGTGCTGGAGAGCCCCACCAAATTCCCGCACCCTCACCCCAAACAACACGGGCTGCATCTGGGCTGGGGGCTGGGGGCGATACCCAGCCTGTGACAACCCGTAACCTGCACCAGCTGAAGGCACCCCTCCAAAATTTCCTGATGCAGGGAGGACCCTGGATACTGCCTAGTTTACTTGCTTAGAGGTGAACTATACACACAGTACACTGCTCCGAAAATGCAGTATGCTTCACCTTCACAGGCGGTGGTGGCGTGCACGCAGGCACTCAGTGCTGAGCAGCCAAACTGTCCTTGGTCACTTGTCAGCTTCCTCGCAGACGTACCTGGGGTCAGGGCAAATGATGGCAGGATATAAGCCAGCGTCACATCAGGACTCGGCATGGCACCACAGCCTGGGTGCCTGCACGCTCCGCCTAAGCCAATAAGAGTAATATGAGTAAGGGATGTAAAGTACCATTTCAAAACGCGAGTGTCAGAACACACGGGGCTAGCCAAGGAGCAGCAGAGGGGAGGTGCATCACCCCCACTGCTTCCTCCTCAGCACTGTGCCCTGTTTCTGGTGGGTCCCGATGCAGCAACATTCCCTACAGCCATATGAGAAAATCAAACAGAGCCAGGAACCAGGCTCACGCGCCGGCATGCGGTCATCCATGCTGTTTAGTTTTTAGGCTGCGGCTGCTCCCACTCCTGGCAGCACTCAGCCAGGCAATGCCCAGGCACGCTGCAGGGGCAGCACGCACAAAGGACTCTTCCCGGTAGGCAGCAGCCTGGGGGACGAGAGGAGTTGAACTACAAGGGCACAACCCAATTAAGGGCACAACCCAATTAAGGGCACAACCCAGGCCAGGGTGCCCACCCTGGGGCGGTTTGATGGTGCCAGCCAAGGACGCGAGCGCATCGTGGGGACGGGAGCGCAATGCGTCGGGCACTGTTAGCGAGAGAGGGAGCGTTACAGACCCATAACCCTCCTGCCTCTGGTCCCCAGACCTCTTGCGAGTCCAACCCAAAGAAGAGAAAACGCCCATCTCAACATTTTCAAGGAAACAAAAAAAAGGTCTCCAAATTTTTAATGCATTTCGGCTTGGCTTTGTTAGTTGTGTGATGCTGGCACAAGGTATGTTTTTACAAAGAAACACTATTTTAAAAAATAGCAATAACCCTATCGTAAATAGTCATCCTACATTTATTAACGCCACTTTCTGAATAAATTGCGTTTTAAGCATGATAGAATGTCAGACTTCAGGGGGAAAAGGTTTAAATGAACCAAATACCTTGCAAAACTCCGTGATGACTTTTATGACTCTTTGGGAATGAAAATGACTAAACCCTTTTTCCCCCTTGTTATAAGCCAAAGTTCAAAAATTGGAGCAAGGTCACTTTTAAACAGACACATTCCACCCGATCATCGTTTAGGTGAAACAAAATGTGAAAGTCACTGCAGATTTATGCAGTAGCCACCAATGAAATTCTATTCGATATAAATCAATGAAATTGGATCTATTCAGATTGATGGGGATAGGGGTCAGGGAAGCATGCCCGTTCCTCAGCAGTCAAAGTGACAGATTGTGTAGGTTTTCCACAAATCTGACGTGGTTTCTTAATTAGAAACATAAAGGAAGCGGATATACAAATCCCACCGGTATCCGGTGGAAATGAGAGGAGAATGCCAAATGATAAACCAATATTTATAGGGGATTGTTTCCAAAAATTTATTACATTGTTTTTCCATTTAATTACCTTGAACTGGTCCTTATAGAAATACTATAAAGAATAGAGATGTGCTTTTCTTTTAACAAAATAGAAAATTCCTGTTTAAAATGAGCTAATTAGTCTTACTAAATACATTTGAGATCTGCTGTAAAATCCCAAGGCTTAGTCCGCTTACAGCATAATCACCTTAGCTGACATCTCTCAATGGAAAAGTCTAACCTTTATGGGGCACTGGGAAAGACGATCTCATATATTATTCTAACATTTACAAATCTCTAAGGCAGCTGAATCCATTTTTAGAATAAAATCATACATATTGTATGATTTGTGGTTTATTATTTTCATTGAAGGAATTAACTGTATGTTTGTAAAAGGAGGAAGCAAGGAGCAAGAAAACTGCCACAGAAAATCACCTTGATTTTTTAATTTCTTTTTAGGTGATTTTTCTAGAAGAAACTTTTAGGAAGAGACTGGCTTTAGACTATTTTTTTCCTAGCAGCTTTCAGAATTAAGCAGGGGCAAATATGTCCCATTTCCTCTCAGTCATATCCTTGAAACAGATTCTGTTTTGATTTTAACTTAAAAAAACATCTTGGGAAATTGCTGGAATCAACACCTACTTTGAAATCAGAAATAGTAGTCAGGAGCTACTGTTCCAGACCAATAAAAGTGTAACAGTACATATGAAAACAGACAAACACTGTGAGGCAGCAGAAGATAGGGTATATTTCCTGCAGAAAAAAGTAGGGTCAGGCATTTTTCCAAGAACTATTATTTTTAAAAAATACTCTGTGCTACAATAACGTCTAAGAGTTTTATTCCCAGATCTGTCTCATTTAAAAAATATATGATCCCTCCCCCAGAAGAATTTAAAACCAAATTCACAAAAAATATTGAGCTTCATATGGCCTATTAAAATTCATAGCTGAGAAGCTCTTAGGCATATTCGCAAAATTTGGCTTTTCAATCAAATTTTAAAACAAAAGGCAATGGATAGATACAGATTGGCAAGGCAGCAGAAATTAATATGAGCTTCATATTTGTCTAGTTTCCCATAAGCAGATCTGCATATGGCTCTAAGGATGGGGGGAAGTGGATGGAGGTCCTGCCCACGCTGTGGGACAGCGAGGGAGAGAGCTTGGCAGCTTCTGTCTGAAGATCTACCAGGTGGGTAACGGAAGCTGGAGTCGATCTTTTCTGCTGAACGACGGGCAGGGTGAAGATAAAGCTTTGAAAGGTTTTAAGAACTGAGACAAGCGAGGTTATATTTGAAATGATAAAGAGGGAGCTAGGGAAGGATTACAAAGAGAAGTGTCACAGTCAAAGCAACAAGGCAGAAAGATGATCCATGCAGCCATACGCTTGATGGAAGCGAAGGGCAAGGCTGCATTTATCAAAACTAGAAAAAGTGTGTGGAGAAACCAAGATATGAGCCAGTAAAAGCTACAGGGTAAGCTTTAGCTGTGCCGTTAGATAGGAAAGGCCATGTCTTAGAGGTGCTAGGTGGACTTCAACACTTTTTTCTCCCCGCAACCTCACTGCTCTTTCCAGGTGTGAAAACTTTGAAAGGTGTGGGAAGGTGATCCGTTGGTTAGCTGGAGTGACAGACACGTGGTGCTGCTATCTGCAGGAATGATGATGGAGGGGAGGATTACAGGCTGGGACACTGGTATGCCACTTCCTAGTGCAAAGGGAACCAGATATGACAGCTACATATGGACCCTCGGTGAACAGAACCAGGTTGCAACCAGAGAACAATTTTTTGTCCCCCTTCACCAGATGCAAACTTATCTGTTGCTATTTTATTGAATAAAATGTGCCAGACTGTTTTCTGGCTTTGCACAGCATCGCTCATGTCCATGCAGCTGTACCTTCTCTCTCTCTCCTCCCAGAGGGTGCTCTCATCCATCCAGGCCCTTGGAACAGTCCCTTGGCTATCCTCTTCCCCAAACTGTTGGGGATGCCCTTTCCATGGGCATCCTTCCATGGAGAAATGATGGTTGTCACAGCCCAAACCATGCTAGAAAGTGTGTTACCTGTTATGCTGTACGACTGATGCACAGCAGTGCTGCGTCTTGTTTAGTTTCCTAGAAGTTGTAAAGAGTAATTTAGTTTACCAGAGTAGTGCTACTTTACTAGAGCCAACCCGAAAGCGTTCCTATTGCTTGGAGGAGTGGAGGGGTAGAAGGGAATGTGTAGCAGGGGGAGTTTGCAAAAGAACCCTCCTGAACAAATCCCAGGCTTAGCTAACTCACATAATCTCAAGAAACAACATTACCAAAAGCCTCCCCCACTGCATATTTATTACTAGTTGGAAAAATTCTGCAAGGGGCAATTTTCTGCATTAAGCTGTGGGCCTGGCTTTCCACCCGCTGCAGGCTGTGGGGCTGATTGGATCCAGTTTACCTGTTAGATAGCACTTCATACATATTAGTCGTTCACCCTAGCACTAGGGAGACGCGAGCAAGCCCATCGCCCCAGTTTTACTGGGAAAATTAGGGCCAGATTGTTTCGCGAAGCTGTACGCTCATTGCAAAAGTCACACCTTAAAGCTCTCCTGATTATTAGTATTTATTATCTGCACCACGGTCCAGCCTGTGCGCCCCGAGCCTCAGTGTATGAGGTGCTATATACAAAAGCAGAACAAAAAGATGTTCCCATGCTCCAATGAGCTTATTCTGATCTGGCTGCTTAGCAATATTGAAATGTTTTGTTGAATATTAAGATTGAATAAACAGACAAGGTATGTGGCATGCACTCAAATATTTTTTAATGAAAATTTCTGACCCAAATGACCCTTGAAAGGTAGAAGCTGACATTCTGAGAAACGCACAGGGGCAGGCGTCATCTTTTACGATGCAGAATCTGACACGCTTTCAAAGCGCTGGCACCAAAAGTAAGAGAGACTTGGGGACAATTTTTGGCGTAAACCCTAAGGAAAACTGCCTAAACACTGGAAGAAAAGGAAAAGTTTACACCTTTTTGAGAATTTAAACTGACCTATGGTGCTTCAGGGTATTTTCCTTTAGAATATGTATTCTGTCTTATATGGCGCTGAACAGCACATAGAGCAGAGGATTCCATTTTTGAGAAAGAATATAAGCCTCGTGACACAAATCCTGCTCACCACACTGAAGCGAACATTCTTCATATTGAATCAAATAGAGCAACTTATGAAAAGTAAAGAGAATTTGGTCCATTATGTGGCTATCAGATTTAAATTACACCAATAACTGAGATGCATGGGGTATCAGTGACAGGAATACTGGACCCAGAGTGTATGATTACTCAATTACTCCAATGTCTGTTGGATGCTTAAAGGCTAAAACAATTTTGGGCTCCTTCCAGTCAGTGCATATCACTGTCAGCTCTTCAGATAGTTTACCTTTCCCAAGAAGCTTTTGCTTACCTTATCACCTTCCCAGATCTGCTGCCTGCATTCTCCAATTACTGCACTTAACTGCAAGCCACGTTACATATACTTTACACTTCATCTTTATCTGTTCCATTTCGGTGATGTGATATTAGGCAAACATCTTAAACTTACAGCACTGGGCTTTAAGTCACTGACATCTTAGATTTATTTCCCCCCAAGCTTTCAGTTTTAGCAGGAGCTCAAATGGAGCGCTGAGAAAGCGGAGCAGGGAGCTGTAGCCACAGATGCGGAGGCAGTTTGGCAGATGAAAGTGTTCTTAAAATGCGAGGCAAAAAGGGGCAAAAACCTGCAAAACTCTGTAGTTCTGACTCATGAAGGAGATCACAAAATTGGAAGTTGAAAAGAAGGCTGAAGATAATCTAAATCAAAAAGGAGAAACGTGTGAAGCAAGGGGTCTAATTAACCTAAGTTAAAAGAAATCTATAAAAGAGAATACATTAGCTGGAAATATTTCTTATTACTGCTGTTATTGCTATTTAAAAAATCTTAAAGGAAAGCAGCCACTCACAGAGTGAGCCAGAGATATCGATTTCCTCCATTAAACAGTTTTATCTGATTTAGGTTTACCCTGCAGTACCACTATTTGAAATGTAATGCATCATTCTGGGAAATAACAGCCAACCCATAGATTGCTCATAAAAGGAACGCGGTTAATACTTAATATCCAAAACCAAACTTATTTGTTCATTCTAATTTGTCACATGGGTCTTAAACTCGCTTCTGTGTGCTGATAAAATGACTCCATAATCAAGTGGCTTCTGCTTCCACCGATTACACATTTTGAGCATCAGTCATCACTTCTTACAAATGCTCACTAACATTTTCCTCGGTTTGCTGTTTCTCTGAACACTTTTCTGCTCCAAAACTAAAGGAACAGTTTTCTAATGCAAACAAAATATTTCATCAAAGACAAGCAAGACAAATTTATCACAGCCAATATATGCAAAAAACTCATATACCAAAAAAGGGAAATAGTAAGAAAATCAGCAATGACTATAAAATAAACAAACTATTAAACTGTTTTTACTAATATTTTTATATTAAAATACAGATGTAATATGAGATAATAATGGACATATTGTAGATGCTGTCTAAATAGAGTGGGGCTCTCCTTCAGAGTATTCCTAATCCTTATGCTTTCAGGGTAAGGGCTCAGGTCCACAAAGCTATTCAAGGAGGGTTAGAAACCTAAATACGTCTTCAGAACCAGGCGACAGTCAGAACCAGGTCTCTGAAAGAGACTTTACAGGCACTGAATGCACTGATTTAAAACCGTCTTTGGGTTACGGACATCTTCTTCAGGGAAGCACCTAAAAATTTACTTGACAGTAAGCAAATGCTTAAACGCTGCTGACTGAAATAACAGGCTTTCTGGGGAGGGTACCATCCACACCACTGGTTACTTAGCAGCTCTGTAAATCATTTTTTCCTGGAGGTGACCCTATTTAAAATTAAAGGCATGAGATTTTAAAATATCAAGTCCAAGTCACACACACATACCCCACCCATCTGTACATAAAACTAAATCACATGAATTCATGGAGCACCTTGCCCAATAAGGCCATATAAACACAGTCCATTATTCACAATTTAAGAAAAAAACCCTCTCTAGATAGTTATATTAATCATTGATTGGAACTTTGCAGACTTCAGAGCTAGTAACCCAAAACCTGCCTCAAATTAGAAAAACTGGATGTGGTAGTAGTTAACGTGAAGGTGGAATTCTTCTGATTGAACTATTTATCTGGTAGTGTTTCAGATAATTAAACTGAGCTCTGAGTAATATGAAAGGGTATAGTTATGGTCAGTTTTTATCTTCTAGCACTGCAGGGCTGTGGGGACTCGAAAATTATATGCAGGCAGGTTTGGAACGGGTCCAAGGTAGACCACACCGGACTAAGTAACATCTGGTGTATAGGGCTTAGGTTTTTTAAAAGTGTGTCTGGACAACTGTAAAATAGAAATGACATACATCTCTGACTAAAGGCTGTATGTAAAGTTGGCAGCAAGTTAATTGTATGTTATTTGGAAAGGCACTGTTCCGGTCTCAAAGCTGGGTACAACCATCCTGGAATATGTGCAAAGACATTCCAGTTATGTTGTAAAGAATTTATTTTACATCAAGTGAATGAGAAATACTTGTAAAACCTTCATCTTTGACTAGCGTTTCTCCTGCCTCTCTTTCATGTTTAACAAGTTGAAATAAAAAAACCCAAAACAGCTCTATGACCTTGGTCTGGCCCCAGGATGTTACTGACACAGACGATATATAGATGACGTCAGAAACTGTTAACGTGATATGAAGTGCTGATATATATCCATCTAGTCATTGCTGAAGTTACACAGTTATATTTTTTACTCTAATTTTTCAGAGAAGAAAAACTCTTCTGTAAATTACAACGTACAAGCAACCTCTGCCATAAGTTGTCTCCGCACTTTTCTCCATACCAGTGTTTAAACACGACAGGGTTTTCTCCTGTGAATCCATAAAATTGCCTTCCTGCAGATTCGAGCAAAAGCCAGGGGAAAAGAGATGTTCTCCCAACCCCTGCCCTGGGCAGGTACTGTATGGCGGGGATGGCTCTCAATGGTGGAAGGAAGGCAGCAGAAGCTAAAGTTTATCACCATCTGTTTCTGGCCAACTCCAGCACCAATATGTGTATTTGAGCATTTTCTAAAAACAAAAGAAAAACAGCTCCCAAATGATTATAATCTTGGAAACAACGGCCGATGCCCACTTGTGTGTTTATCACCACCAACCTGCTCTCCTTTCCTCTCTCCAAATGGTTGTTGCATTTCCCTGTTGCATGCTGACTTCAAGAGAAATGCCCCTGGGACAGGTCACGTATCACGACATATGTCCACAGAGCACCTTTGCGATCCAGCGCCTCTGATCTTTACTGCAATGATACTGTATAGGCAGGAAAAAACATCTGACCTGGCGTAAGGAAAATTCCCTAAGAAGGTTTCTCCATTTGGAAAGAGGTGGAGGGAAGAAAAAAGATGTGCCTGAAAAATTAAAGTAGTAATGTATTTGACCACAAGTCAGAACTTCTTTTGAAAAAAAAAATTACATTTTCATGATTTCAACAAAAACATCAACAATAATTTTCTATCATTTGGAATGCAAAATTCTTGTGAGAAAAAAAACACAGTGAGAAACAAAGATTTGGGTAGAAAAAAACTGAATCTTGAAAAAAACCTATCTTATCTTTTCCTAAACAAATGAAATGCAGAAAAGCAATCATGTCTTTAACAGAAGTTTTTTACTTGGGTCACTTCAGATGTGTGTACGGTCAGTTTTAGCATTCCTCAAGAAGAGTCAGTTGTTCCTGGGAGTGACTACAAGAGGTTGGCAGTGGTAAGGGATAGCTGGTAAGGTATCCTGACCCTGGAGAGCAGGGTAAGGGTAAGGGATAGACCTCAGCTTTCCAAGATAGCTTCCACTTCGCAGCTACATGTGCTGAAACTTCAGAGCACATGACCAAGTGGTATGTTCTGAGTTTTTTTAACAGAGGCAGTTGAAATGTCTATTAGTCAAATTAAAATCAAATTTGCTTTGTCCATACCAAGATGGGGCAGAGTGACAGGAAAACCGCTGGCGGTCTCTGACAGAGGAGCTCTCACACCACCAAATTTCTGTGTTTCAATCCTTTTCAGCGCAGTTCACACTGAGGGCTCTGCCTCTTCATTCACAGAGAGAGGGAAAAGGGAGGAGGAGAGTTTCCTCATAATTAGAATCACCATGAAAAGGATGATTTTTCATTTGTAAGGAAGCCCATAGCTGACCTAAATGCATGCCTGAGACAGCAACAATAATATATTGTGTTATATATATAAAAAGTAAAAATGAAGGCAGCAATAATTTATTTTTTTTTAAAATCCTACAACATGTAAAACATTCTCTCTTACTCATCACCTGAGAAGCCCAGAGGCTGCTGCTGACAGCAAACCTCTCCCAGCTAACCACTGGTTTGGGTGCCCAGCTACATTCCAGTTGTGGTAATTAAGCCCAGTCAATACTTCAGTTAAGATTGGGCTGCATACGTGCAATGTGCCCAGTCATTTGTCCTTGAGACTGCAAGAGCTGAATCCTTTTTCTCCTGCTTTACGTGAAATACAACACAGTTTTTTCCAAAGGAATCGCTGCGTGCTGTCAGTGGCTGCAGCCACTCACCCAGTAAGGGAAACCGCTGGACTGGGCAGACTGGTGACACCCCGCCAGGGCAGCTGCTCACAGGCACACCAGCAGCCACGGCTGCTCACGCCTGCCTGGCTGGAAGCCACTTTGTGAAGTTTTGTGACCTGTTGCTTTCACAAATAGTCATACTGTAAAACTCCCGGAGACACCCCAGGACAAAGCACCTGCAAAACACGCTGCAGGAATATTTTTTTCATTTAACAGCATCTGAAACCATTAAGTCAGCAAATAATAGTGTTCCTGAAAGTGGAAAAAAATAAGCCAAACCATTTTCCTTCCAAAGTCTGAAACGTAATTCCCAGGCTGTGAACATCGCCAATTTTTATCCCACAATTACATTTTTGCTGGGTTTAAATCTAAAACTATCGCAAACTGCGACTGAGATTTTACAGCATTATCAACTCCATATTTAAAACTCCGTCACTAATTCCAATATGGATTTCTTACAACAGGCAAAACAGACCTTTAACAGCAATGGCTTATATACAAGAGGAGTTAGAAATGTGCTGGGCCATGATCTTATTGGTGTCATAGAGACATGGTGGGATGGTTCCCTAAGACTGGAGTGTTGGAATGGAAGGACACAGGCTCTTCAGGAAGGACAAGCAGGGGAGATGAAGTGGGGGTGTCGCCTTCTATGTCAATGACCAGCTGGAGTGCATGGAGCTCCACCTCAGAAGACCGAGCAGATGAGGCCCTCTATAGACAGATAGGAGCAGCCTCTTGTTCACAAGCCCTGGTCCTCATGGGGGACTTCAACCACTCTGAAGTCTATTGGAGGGAAAACACAGCAGGGCATAAGCAATCCAGGAGGTTCCTGGAATGCATCAATTATAACTTCCTTCTCCAAACGATAGAGGAGCCAATGAAAAGAGGTGCCATGCTGGACCTTGTTCTCACCAATAAGAAGGTGTCAGTAGGGAATGTGAAGATCAAGGGCAGCCTTGGTGGCAATGACCATAAAATGGTGGAGTTCAAGATCCTTAGGGCAGTGAAGAGGGTGCACAGCAAGCTCACTACCCTGGATGTCAGGAGAGCAAACTTTGGCCTCTTCAGGGATCTGCTTGGCAGAATACCATGGGATAAAGCCCTGGAGGGAAGAAGGGCCCAAGAAAGCTGGTTAATATTCAAGGACCACCTCCTCCAAGCTCAGGAGTGATGCATCCCAACAAAGAGGAAGTCGGGCAAAAACACTAGAAGGCCATAAGATGGACATGGACCTGTTGGAGGGAGTCCAGAGGAGAGCCACGAAGGCGATCCTAGGGCTGGAGCACCTCTCCTATGAGAACAGGCTGAGAGAGTTGGGGTTGTTCAGCCTGGAGAAGAGAAGGCTCCAGGGAGACCTTATAGCAGCCTTCCAGTACCTAAAGGGGGGCTACAGGAAAGATGGGCAGGGAATCTTTATCAGGGAGTGTAGCGATAGAACGAGGGGTAATGGTTTTAAACTGCCAGAGGGCAGATTTAGATTAGATATTAGAAAGAAATTTTTCACTATGAGGGTGGTGAGACACTAGAACAGGTTGCCCAGGGAAGTTGTGGATGTCCCACCCCTGGAAGTGTTCAAGGCCAGGTTGGATGGGGCTCTGAGCAACCTGGTCTAGTGGGAGGTGTCCCTGCCCATGGGTAGAGGGGTTGGAACTCGATGATCTTCAAAGTCGCTTGCAATCCAAACCATTCTATGATTCTGTGTTAAAAAAGGGCTTAAAAACGGTTAAAGAACTCTTTACAAGAGGAATGCTCATTGCAAAGGTGAAGCAGGAAGAAGATAAAATGCAGGAGTTAGAAATAGCATGATTTTTTCTTCAGAGCAGAAGATTGCCTATGGAAATACGCCACTGCCCAGCAAAACTTTTCAATTGACCAGGGTAAAAGGTGAGCAAAAATGTCACTATTAAGAAATGAGACTTGGAACAGGTCTGGCAGATGCTAAAATGACAGCTGAGCAGTGCCACCTTATATCCAGTGTCTGTCTCAGAGATGAAGAAATGCTGAGAGGTGAAGGACCAAAAAGGTGAAAGACTGGGCACACAAAACTTTCTGCGCAACAGTGTCACTGGAGGTTTTCTCTTCAAAACTTCGCCTCGCTTGCCTGCAGCAATGCTCCTGCTTTATGAAATGGTTGCAGCCATTTCAGAGTAGGAGATATTAACACCACAGCCACGTAGCAGTGTGCAGTGGCACGCTGAGCC
Organism: Anarhynchus alexandrinus; assembly: GCA_008711295.1. Taxonomy (NCBI): domain Eukaryota; kingdom Metazoa; phylum Chordata; class Aves; order Charadriiformes; family Charadriidae; genus Anarhynchus; species Anarhynchus alexandrinus. The sequence continues at coordinate 984,563 of VUYV01000115.1, forward strand.
GCAGATTATTTGCTAACATTACGCTCTGGCTCCACCACTTTGCAATGTGCACCTATGTTGGGTACTCTAAATTCAGTCTCAGATCGAAACCTTGAGCACAGACAGCTATGTCCACTGCACCCCAGAGCTGCCTGCCCGGTTCTGCGGTGCCAGTGTCATAAGGTGCTTCCCTCCAAGCCTCCTCTGCCATGGGATCTTACCTGGGGGGGAAAATTCATCCCTCCTTTGAGCTCCCCACACACACCATCTAAAAGAAGGTCATGCTTTAAAATACTAACAGATTATTATTTCACTACTTCTTCGCTTTTACATGGAAAACACTATTACTTGCAAAGTATTCACAGCTTTTCTTCTCCATCTGAAAATATTCTTCCTGATTTGAAATATAGGGAGCATGGAAGAGGTCCAGCTACAACCTGAAATTCAGACCAGCTTCTAAGTAACACCACGGCCAGGGGTGGCTTCACACTGACCTGTAAATCAATAAAAGCTTGATCAGTTTTCATAAGGTCCAAATACCTAGAAGGTTAAGAAAAAGGCAGACATACTTTCCATAATAAATTTTGGAAGGAGTGAAAATAATGACATAAAACCACTTCCCGTGGTGACCTGTAAGTGGATTCACTCAGGAGCCGTAAGCTACAGCTGTGGACTACTGGAGGAAAAAATGCAAAGCCTATTTCTACAGGACTACGTCCAAGGCATGCCCAAACCCACTTACAGACCAGAACTTGCCCCACATCCACGCTAGGTGGACACAAGCAAGCCCTTGATCAAAGATATAAGGCAACTTTTTTTGTGACTGAATGTGAGGAGCGAAAGGCTGGGCTCTCCATAGCATGGGTCAATGTGTACACCAGCATGTACCTGCCTCATGTGGACATGGTGTTACTGACAGGCAGTCATCCCATGCGTCCAGGATCCCTTCATTTGCTATCCATAGTTAGAGATGCTTCAGATCATATCTCTAACCAGCTTGCATGGAGTGTTTCCATGTCTTGGTGTCTGTTCTAGCGACCTTCCTGAGAGTGCTCCTCATCCCAGAGCTGTCCTTGCTCCACCTGGCCCACACCTTGGCTCCTCTCACCGTCCTGCAGAGGAGACGGTCAAACCCATCCGTCCTGCCTGCTCACCTGGCCAGTGCAGTACATCATTACGAATTTGCCTCTTCCCAAAAGACAGGAGTGGCTTTTGCTACTCCCTAAAAGAATGTTTATAACTTTCACTTGTAGAAAGTTACACTCACACGTAACAACTCATCATAGCTGAACCAAAGCTACCGCTCCAGGGCATACCTCCAGCCACACTATACGCTTATCCAAAACCTGCCTCAAGTCAACATAAACTAAACTGAAATCCATGTGGGAGTTTACCCAAAGTAATTACAGCGGATTAGGTTTAATTTCCCATTTAGCTTACTGTGGCGAGCACTCAGCACCACCACGACAGCCTCCACCCATGAATGAAGCACCTCGCTGGTGGTTCTTTTCCCAGCATAGTTCTCCGTGTGCGCAGCTGTGGTTGGTGATTTCCTTGGCTGACCTGGCTACTCTATGAATGATTTGACCAGATTACCAGGGTAATCAACGTCCAAGCTTCATCTCTCTCAACATCATACATACAGCAGTTAATAACTACATTTAAATAGGAGCCTTGCATGTGAGTTCTCAAAAAGCTTTTACTCTCTGCAAACCCGAATACCATGTTTTCAAACAAGTCACATGGAAAAGCCACGCAGCAGGTGACACAATGAGAACCCAGCAACATCTCTGAATGACTTTTGCAGAAAGTCTTCTTAGACCTGAAGCCTGCTATTCAATTCCTGCTAAAGCAATATTCCCAATAAAAAAAGCACAGGATACGAGGAGGAAGGTAATACAGCACCAGAAATAACGCATTTTAAAAGTTTATGGTTGCAGCCATGACTGTACAACCCTCACAAATAGGTGATGAGGCTTAGCCCATTCTTAGCCTAAAAAGCGTTAGGCTTTCACTACACTCCCATCGAACCCTTCCAGTTCCCAGTGAATCCTCTGAGACACCACAAGTGGGTGCAGAGAAACTTCTCCAGCCCAGTGTGCAGTGTTCGGGCCACCACGTGTTCCACGTGCTCTGCCGGGCACCTTTGGGGCACGTTCCTCATGGGGTTTGCTTTTTGAACGTAGCAGAAGGCTGGCATTCCAAAGCATCCTGGGCCTCCGAGCTTCAGGAGCGCACGTGGGATTTGTCCCCCAGACAAAAATCTTGTGTACAGCTTGGCTCTGGGGAGGGCTCTCTCACAATGAACAAGCACAGCCAGTTCGGATATACTATACCTCATCAAGTAGATGGTTTATCAGGACTTAAACCTCACTATACCTCATAAACATGTCCTTTCAAAGAGCCACTCATAAACTGGAAACAACACATCCTGCAAAGGGGAAAGTGTGGCCTACAGTTAACTTATTTATTCCTATCTAACATACTACAGACGTCCTGATTTTTACAGCACTACATGTTTTGAACCTTTTCAGTAAAGTGGAGGTTTCTCATTTCAGCCTAACTGCTGTTAATCTGTTCCAAATGTTAACATTGCAAATAAGGTCTGGTTACCATCTCTGCCCCAAGTCGATAATAGGAACAGAGCTGATCAGCATCTGGTTTAGTTCAGAGTACAACTTGCTGCCTAATACTGCAGAATTTGGGTTGGAAGATTGTTGCATTTCATGAACACCGCAAAAAAAAATTAAACTAACAACACTCACATACAGTCATGTGTCATTATTTATTGCTCTATAGGCTTGCTAAAGATGGAATATCGCATTACTAATTTTGGCAAATTCCAGCACACATAAACAGGCCAAAACCTCTTAACATAAATTATACCAGAGCTGCCTAATGATAATTAAAAAAAATCAGTCGCTAGCTTTCCAGACTTGTGATGGAAAAATAGTTTAAAAAAATAAGAGAAAACTTTAAATCAGTTTCTTATTTTGTCTTGCACGTTGAACACTTGAATCGTTATGTGCCTGATTCATTGCAAGGTACTTGGCAATACAGCTCTTTCAATATATAGAAAACTATGGTTATAAATGAAAATACTCTAAAACAGATTTATAAAATACAAATTAGTATTTTAATGGAATGTAATCATTGACCCAAAACTCACAACACCGAGTTCACGTTTAGATCAAAATAAAGCCTCCTGCTGAGTTAAATCAAAGCTGAATCCAATTCCCAGTACACAGAATAATTCACCTCAGGATTAGCTGTGACCCTTCTAACATTCAGAAACACTTCTCCTTTTTTCCTTCAAGCACTTTTTATACTTTATTCCAAATTCCTTTACTGTGTGATCTATCATTTTGCAGCTGATAATATAAAAATTCTGCATGCAACATATTTCAATTACATTTCTTAATGTAGATGGCAGATTATCCTTTACAACCTCAATGAAGACTACAGGATCAAAAGCTCTTGACATGTATAGAAAATAAACTGTGAATAATTAATGAAAGTTTTAGGTTAGCAAGACATGCTAACTTATATCCATTAACTATTCATAATAAAGTTCAGTTTGAGCAAAAAAAAATAATAACCACGTCAAATATTAAAAGACTATTTTTTAAACAAATGTGTAGAATGCTTAAAACATCTGGAGCCTGTATAAAATGTACATGAATTCTGCCAAATTTACCCTACACCTTCCTGTCACCCAAAGCACTGACTGGGGTGACCCACGTGACATAAATTTCTTGTTACCTGTGAGAAATGGCTGGACACAGAAATTCCTTCTTTCCCCAGCCAGATGCAGCTGGTTGATCAAGCCAACTGGTAACATAATATTTATGAAGTTAAGCAGGATAAAGCTGATAAGCGCTGTATTAATTTCATGGGGACACCCATGAGCAGTGATTTTTGGGGCACAACAGATTCCATTGATCCTGTTTTACACTTGGGAAATATGAAGCAGAAAAAGCCTAAATTACTGAAGTGCACCATGTTGCAGAGCCAAGTCAACAACGAAACTCAGAAAGTGGCAGGCTGCTTCACGCTTGTCACAACACTATGCCATTGCCCACATTTTAGCGAGATTTCTCTCATTGTAAGAGATTGAGTAACTCCCCTTCCACTCCACAAGGGGAAGAATAATTAATTAAAGATAATTTCCAGCAAACTTGCAAGGGACTTGCATGCTGATTTCACCGGAGAGATTTTAAACTACTTAAGGGAGGAAAAAAAAGTAACAACCCCACAGACTGAATGACTCGGGAGGTAAGACACATTACTAATAACGCAAAGATCAGCATAATAAGGAAAACCCAACCCAGCTATAATCATACACAAAACCCCAAATCCACCAACCTTAAGCAGGTAAGAAAAAATAAACACGTGTTTTAAGACCTGTGGCTGCTGAAATGGCATGCATCTTCTTACCAGCACAAGCTACGTGCATTTGCCCTCTGAGCCAAGTGACAACAGCAGGGGCAAGGTGCTAAGTTAATTGATCGTAAAGAAGTGAATATGCAGCCATATGCCTGCGAGATAATTCAGTTCATTCAAGCTCAGTTATCACCTCAGTATTTTGCTGCTGTATGAAGTTCTCCACCAAAGAAAGGTCAAGTGTCTTAGCAATGTTTCTTCTCCTTCCAAACTGCCAAGAGAAGGAAGACTTACTAGGCTGGCCCACGCCTCCAGCTCCCACTGACTCGGACAGAAGCAAGGACCTCTCTTCTCACCTTTCTCTTCCTTTACGCTCCTTAGAAGTAATTTTACGTATATTGTTTACAACAAAACAAAACTGAATTTTATTTATCAGAAGCACCAAAGTAATTTCTTTAAGTTTTTTCTCTATGTTCCTCCTTAAAAAGAAATCTCTGCCAGGCCAACATATTTCCTGGCTTCTCCCTTTTTTCCTGGCTGTTACCTGAGCTGCAGCCTGCCCCTGCAAATGTCCGCTTGGGCAGTGACTTTCTTGGGTGACAATCAGTGGACAAAGCTGGGAACCGGGCTCTGCAGAGACAGCAAGTCACCTGGTTTACCTGCACTTGAGGAAACCGGGATGATTTTGGTCCCTGTAGGTAGCTCAGTCCGTACTGCCTTCTCTCGGATTTTCACCTGGGGCTCTCTCCTTCACTCGCTCTTTAGGACAGAACCAGTTGTGCATGAGCTTCCTCTCACCAGCCACCACTCCCTCCTGCCTTCACCTCAACTCTACTCTGAAAAAAAGAATCACAGAATCACCAAATGGTTTGGGTTGCAAGGGACTTTGAAGATCATCGAGTTCCAACCCCCCTGCCATGGGCAGGGACACCACCCACTAGACCAGGTTGCTCAAAGCCCCATCCAACCTGGCCTTGAACACTTCCAGGGATGGGGCCTCCACAACTTCCCTGGGCAACCTGTGCCAGTGCCTCACCACCCTCATTGTGAAAAATTTCTTCCTGAAATCAAATGTTAATGCACCTGGCTTCCAGTTTGAAGCCATTACCCCTCCTCCTATCACTACAAGCCCTCAAATCCTTGTAAAATGTCCCTCTCCAGCTTTCTTGTAGGCCCCTTCAGATACTGGAAAGGTGCTTTAAGGGCTCCCTGGAGCCTTCTCTTCTCCAGGCTGAACAACCCCAACTCATCCTGTCCTCATAGGAGAGGTGCTGCTTCTCCTCATGCCACCTTCCAAGAGCAACCGCAACTCAAGAGGTGTGTGTTACTCCAGAGAGGAAAAGAAGATGGCCAGGACGGGCAGCTGGGTGCTGCTCTTACGGTGAGCTAGAAAAGAGAAGGGGGAAGGCTACAGGGAACAGAGCTGCCCAAACCCACACTCGAACCCTGACCTTTCCCTCGCTAGGCTTTGTTGGAAGGGAAAGCTGCGCACAGCGAAGGCAGACAGGCTGCTCATCGTAAAACAGCCCACCTTCGCCTTCCCAGACACAGGCAAAGCTCCATAAAATTGCCTGTTCTGTGCAGCCGCCTGTGTTGCCTGCTGTCCCGAGCTGCCTCGAAGCTCCGGGAAACCATTCACACCCATACAACATAAAGCACATTAGCAAGCAAAGAAAGGGAGCAAGCACTGAGGGCAGATTCGTGTTTCACTTTCCCTATAAAGTTCCAGATCTGTTATCTGAAAAAGATGCAAACTTCTTGATTATTTTTAATGCCTCTGAGGCACTGTATGTCAAATAAATGGCAAACTCCATGTCCTGGTTGGGAAAGATCCCGATTAACAGCGTAGTCATTAGGACCCATAAAAGCCAGATGCTTTCCACAGAAAAGCATTTGTTTCTCTGGAGCTTTCTCAGGGTGGGGTTTATTTTAGGGAATTTTAGTGAGAGAGAAACCCAACCTATCAAAGGCCAATCTCTCCTATTGAGTTCTCTCATTTTCCAACCATCCATGGGCCAGAGACCGACTCAGCAACATGATGGTTAGGTCACTTGCCGGGAATACGAGAAACTCAAGTTCAAAGTCTCTCTCCTCATCAGGTAGACAACTTAAACCTCAGTCTCCTACGAACCAGGGAAATGACTCAGTCATTAGGTTACCCGTAATCCAGTGTGTGTTCAACCTTGTGGGCATGGCCGTTTCAGCAGTGAAAAGGCTTCTGTTTTTTTTCTAACATGGAACAAAAACAGAAGTCAAACCTCAATTTTATTGTAAAATAAAATTCTTGCATTCTGGCCAGTCCTCAGTAATATCAATTCCCATTCAAACAGTCATCTTCATTCAGGGTGCATGTGCTCCTCTTCCTCCCACCCTCAAGTGGCACTGAAGAGCTGGTTCCACAGCTTTCTCCAGATCCCTTGGGACCTGACAGCAGACAGACATCCTCCCGACACCTTCTGCTCTCCTGTTTAATTTACCTGAAGTGATGGGAAATAGGTGAACACAGCCAGTATCTGGCAGCCTTCTGCTGGTTTTTGTTCACTGCCAAAGAACACACCCGTGGTTCTCATCCACCCCCAAAAAGGAAACAGGACAAAACAAGAGGAAACCCACCACCCTGGCATGACCAGCCGTCATCCCTCAGTTCTCATGCATGTCATGGTGGGCCACCGCATACAGACAGGGATCCTGCCCCGCAAAACCACTGCAAAGATGTAACTGGTGGGAGACAACAGGCGAGAGACTGCGGGAATGGACGGAGCGTGAAGAAAAAAGACCCCGTGGCTCCAGAGCCCAGCAGAGCCCAGGTTTCCTCACAGCTTCTCTGTTTCAAGAAGACCTATTACCTCACGAACTTCTACCATTTCCAGCCTCTGCAGCCTTTCCTGCATTAATTTTGTTTAAAATGTTGCTCTTAACGCATTAGTCAGCAGTCACTTTTGTCGATTTCTTCCTATGATTTTACCGCTTATGAAAAGGCGCTTTTCAATTGCTTACAAATACACAGCCAGGGCGATTTAGACAACTATCTATTCTGCTTCCACTTAGGAGTCTGGCAAACGAAGGGCTTAAAAAGAAAAAAAGTCGGAGCCTAAATTTAAGAATCAAATCCACGTCTAAGTGCTTAAACACTTAAATCTGTGGTCTGATTTTCAAAAAAATTTGGAATCAAACAAGTGCCAGCGAGGCCAAATGGGAGCCGACGACTTGGAGAATTCCATCCCTTATTTTGTTGCCTAAATAGCAATCCAGGAATAGGGCCCAGGAGCTCATTTTAAACAAAATATTTGCATGTATGCTGGCTAGAGCTGGAGGGAATAAATCGCATCATTGATCCCCTCTGAACTGGCAAATCACTGGAATTTTTAAAAAAGCACTGTTCACATTACACAGAAGATTGACTATGACAGTTGGGCATTGAAAGGACATGAGAAAGGTGGTTCTTGCCCAAAAGGTAGATGTTAGGGGGGGGTAACAGGCAGAGAAGGCCCAGGTGCTCTCAACCCGGAACCCACCTAAGATACCTGGCACCACCCTCAGCCACCCACCAGCCTCTTTGGCTCCCACCCCTAAAAATTCACTTTCTGTTCTCCAGTTAGACAGCTGAAACACGGGCATCAGCCAACCTACATAAAACTCTACATAAAACAAAGGGCCTAAGGGAAACCAGACATAAATCTCTTGCTCGGCTTCTTCATCCCATTCCCTCCCAGTGTGATGGCATCGCCTATCGATTCCCTCTCACAGTTTGCTCCCAAACGGCCGCCTCTGCGGCTCTGCTTTACTGAGAAGACAGTTCGTGCGTGGAAAAACCTTGATGTTCCTTGAAACTATTCTCATAATAGGTGTAGCTGTTTCTTTCAAACAGCAAATCAGGCTCAAAATTACCTGAACACGGGAGCTTCCCAAGAGGAGAAAATTATCTGTGTTAGCAAAGGTTTCTTTCTCGGTCTGGGCGGTGCCTTCACTTAACTAAATCAAAGTTTACTTAAAAGCTTATTAGAGCTTTTGGCTCCATCCAGACATCACATTTCTGGGAAGTTTTGATCAAAAGGCTTGGCATGGCTACAATTACAATATTGTTACGTGTCACTAAATGTTATTGATATGTTTAAAACAGAAATTCTGTGTTCATTTTATATATAGTTTCTCCCAATTGCCGGCAGAAAGACCAAGATATTTAGAGCTTTTTCAGAATTTTCATTCTCCCTTTGAATCTTTTAAACCTATTTCCAGCTTCCAATAAAGCCTGCTAATAACGCCCAAGCAGTCCATACAATAATCATTCAATAAAAAAACCTAAAGGAATAACAACGTTGATTACAGAATTAAAAGGACACAGCAGCTGTTGACTTCTAATAAACCTAATAATTTTTCATGGGTTTCATTCTTTATTTTAACTTAAACAGAACAAACTGCAACGGCTGTCCAGGGCAAGAGACACTGGTTTACTGGGTAGTTTTCTTGTGCTGCTGCCCACATCGTGATCTATCCACATTTACACGATTTCCAAAGTCTAAACTGAAACAAATACTCTCCGACGGCCAGTGACAGCTTTGAGTGTCGTATCTGTATTTAATGGAATAAGAAACACAAACCAACTTGTCAGACACACCACTGTGTCAAGCTCAATTACCTAAATAAACAGAAGTAATGGTTAATTTTCCTTGCTGCTCACTTTTTTGAAACTGCCTCAGTGTTGATTTTTGCAGTCTCTTCCCGGGAGAATTACATCTGCCTGGTTTAAAGTTTCACTTCCAAACACCGTATCCAAACCCTAAAAGCTTGCTGCAGAAAAACTGCGTAAATCTGGGAAAAGATCCTTCACTCTTCAGGGAAAATTAACCTCGATCCTAAGAGGAATCTTACTTAGGCAAGTACAGTCTGTGGGAGAAGTAGTGCTTCCATTGCTGATGCAAATAGGTCGGGATGTGCCACGATGGAAGCCCATCAGGAACTTTTCCCAAGTCAGTAGCCACTCTGAATGTGTCTTTCTCCCCTGGTAGCCCCGAGGCAGATGCCTACGTGCTACCCAAGCGGCACGAGGAACCCCAGCATCAACCAGGTCACACTGAAAACAATTAAAATACAAGGGGATGAGGAGAAAAAAAATCTGCACTGCAATTCCAGTTATGTTTTTTTTAAACACAGCTTTACACCTCTCATTATTTCCATAATGCAAAACGCAGCACATTTTATTATCCTCAGCAGCAAAGAGAACTACTGTGTGCTGACTCGGGCAAGCTGGAAAGGTGGCTCTTCCTCCCTCTGGCCGTCCACCTCTTTAACCTTGGATAAAGGACCTTCCATCTGGAAGTGTTTTCCCCAAGTTATTCCCTCTGTGCTCTTTCACACACACACACACACACACACAAAGGCCCAGTGAGTGCGAGAACTAAACTGCAGTCACCACGACACCGTAAGTAATAGATCTTTCTATACATTTCATGTTCAGTGTGGATAAAATCCACCCTCTTACTTTCTCCGTCAAGCGCCCACAAACTAGCTAAGCAGACTGCAGATGTTTATTTAACAGGACAGGTCTGTGGTCCGATGTCCTTTCAGGCCAAGGCAGGGCTTATATATTGACTTTTAGGCGTGCTCAGAACGTGCACAACCTTCACAGATCCCGGATCAACCCAGCAACGGATCCAGCTGTACCCTCGCCTCCGCACCCAGCCCCAGTGAAACTGGGAGGGCACCACATCAGCATGAACCTTCTGCAAGACTCCTGCTGTGCAGAGGCCAAAGGGAGAAAAGCAAACTACAGAGACGGTCTTCAGTAGGGGCAAAAACCTGCGGGCAGCTTCACGTCGATGCGCAGCCCTACCAACGGCCGGGTGGGGACTCAGGAGCTGTGTTGGGTCTCCAAGCATGTGTATCTGAGCACCTACCTTGCAGGCTCTGGGCTGTGCTGTCCCAGTCTGATTTAGCCCTTTTCAGCTGCAATGGTGTCTGCTCACCAGGAACATGCACCTCTGGGACCCTAAGTGCACATGAACGGCATCTTCTCTGCAACTTGCCATAGGACGTCCTGATCCGGCACAGGGGTTGAACAGGCCTTTGTGCTGCTCTCCAGCCTTTCTTCCTTCTAGACACGCGTTAAAAGTTTTGCACTGCTTCATACAGGGGATTTCCTCATCACACAACAAAATAAATTCACCTCTGAAGTGCCCCGATAAAGGTTTTCCATTTCACATCCAGCAGCTGAAAGTCAACTTTCTCTACCAGAGGTGGTGTTTGGGGAGTTGGGGTTTTTCTTTATTTGTTTGTGGGTTGTTTTCTTTTTTTTTTTTGTGGGGTGGTGTTTGGGGGCTTTTGGGGTGGGTTTTTTTTTTTGTTGGGTTTGGGGTTTTTTTTTTTTGTTTTGTTTGGTGTTTTGTTGTTTTCGTTTTTTTTTTGTTTCGCTGTTTTTTTTTAAGAGGTAGGTAGATTAATGACCATTTATTTCTGAAAACTAATCTCTGGGTTGGATTCAACTTCCAGCTGGTGCCTGTCAAGAGGCTATAGTTCTGTAGGGGTGCAGAGTCATTCCAGAGAAGACTAAGGACTGATTTCAAGTACTTCATTCTCCATGTGGACTCAAGTATCTGTAGTTAAGTAAAAGTGAGTCCTAAAATTCTATTCATGCACTGAGCAATGCAAGCAATAAGCAATATTTCCAGACATATTAAGCAGTATTAGTTTTCTAGACAAAACCACATTCAAGAACTGTCCTAACGCTCCTCCACTCTTGATACCAGCTTGAGGGAGGGTGGGAGAACCGTCCTTGCCCTGCATACCTCCAGGGTACGTGCACACTGCATAGCACTGTGTCACTGCAATCTGTACGTTTTAGATTTTAACAGTGTTGGTTTCAGAGCTGAATATATGGAAGCTCTTGAGTTACAAGAAGAATTATTATTGCAAACCTGACTACAGCTACAGTTGGTGTTCTTGGAAGATGAGGGTGCAAGTAACAAGAAGCTAACAAAGTCATGCCAGTAAGTCAAGTTTAATTTGCTTTCCTTTTCCCCTCCCTTCTAGAGCTGGCTGAAATACAAGTTCCACTGTAAATGCAGCGACTAGCAAACATGGATGCCATCACAAATACAGCGCTGCCAAGAGGAAGTCCTCCGTTGACTAATAACAGAGTTTCCAATAGCAACTGCAAGATATTCTGGGCACTGAACTGAAGAGATTTAGGGATATATTCTAAACAAGATGTGCTTTTTGCAGCTACAGAATATGAATTGTATAACATTTGGACAAAAGGTTTTTAAGAACTTACCAGTAACTTGTATTACAAAGGCAGAATTGGAGGTTTTGCTGGCTCTTCAATGACCTTTACTTCAACAGATCACACTAAGCTCTCCCTATCAAGCCTATTATCAAAGTATGGCTGCAAAAAATAAAGACGCAAGTCATCGCTACACAGTTTGGCACTGCAAAGGTCTCAAGTTTTTGCTGTCGACTGAAACAATACAAAAACATAGCCTTTTATTTTGGAAAGAGGAGACTACATGCTTGATAATAATATTTTTGTGCAGCATTTGTCACTGTCAGAGTACAATACAGAACTTAATCAAGTTCATTTGTTAACTAAGTAACCCATTCTTTGAAAACCTATTCTTTAATCCAAGACAGCAGTGACATATTACAAAATCATTTACTAGAACTGGAAAATTACTTTTCTAAAGCTCACATTATATGACAGCTTCTCTTCTGTACCCTTTGCTTGCTGAGATTGCAGGGCATTTCATACAGTTATTTCCCCTGCAGATGCAGGATTTTTATTTTTTTTTTTTCATTTGAATACAGAAAAAAACCCTGAATTTCCATTGCTGCATTTGAATAATTCTATCAAAGACTGCCCATGCATTTTCATAGGAGTAATTTATTTTATCTTTAAAGTAAATACAAATTTGTCAGGAATGTTTACCAAGTCAATTTATAAGCTTAACTATGTGGGAATTATGCCAAAATACAAGCACAAATCAGAGTGCTAAATAGTCATTTCAAAAAGATACTAAGCAGTAGTGAAAACTAGAAGGTTCTAAGCAACCAAATTAGATGAAATTTGTTATCAAATCACTTAAACCAAGAAAGAGAACAAACTTCCTTACAGAGAAACAGATATACTATATGCCCAAGTCTGACACTTCTATGTTAAAAGTTGCCTCTGAAGAAAATGTTATATACAACACTTTCCGGCAGCACAGATATCTGCCGCATGAGAATACTGCACTGCTGTTTTGTAATACCTTGGAGGTAAAATGTTATGCACTGCTAAGTAATTTTAGTCTACAGTACAGCTTCCCACCAATTTTAATTTTATAATGCAACCAGGTTATTTGAGATGTAGGTAAAATAAAGACTAATGAGGGTTTAAAACTCTAGATGGCACACTCATACAGTAAAAGACTATAAATCTGAACAGAAAAACAGAGGTTCACCTATGGTATTTTCTTGGTTCTCCACCTGAAACATACATAATCTACCTGCAAATACTGTTCTGAGGTCAGTTTGTGAATTACTACTATAAAAGGATTTGCACTATGACCCCAGGTTAGAATTGGGTGAGTTAATATAGTACTATGCAGTATTTGCAGTTTGGTATTTCAACAGTACTGAATTAAGTGAATTTAAGATTCCACATACAATTAATTCTCAGGGCATAGCACTCATCCTGTCACACTATCATATTCCAACCTACTGCATGAATAATTGGAATGAGATCTTACATGTCTCTTAAAGGCACAGTCTCATGCAAAAAACAGTAGTTATGTACGTTTTCAAACTTTGAAGTCACATGGGAAGTTTTTGTTGCTGCTCTGTTTTTAAGTAGGAGCTCAGCTTTGTTTTATTACATCAAGTCCAGGGTCATCAAAAGGGCATTTTAATACATAGCCTGTAACCCACCCATCTATATAGAGCAGACAGTATAAAATCTGAAACTCAAATCAGCTTGGATGGTGGTAACAGTCATGAAAATGACATCATGATATTTTTATTAGAATTTGTCAAGGGTATGTTGCTGCTGTTACACAATCCTATTGAAGCTGTAATAACTAAAATGACAGCTCTGCAACTGGATTGCCACAGTACACATCTGAACAACATCCAGAAGGATCAGAACTGCAAAATTCATGAATTAGGGTGTTTGAATAATTATTGGTATAAATAAACAAGCATCTAAAGACAAATGATAATATAGATAGTTCATGCTAATGATGTAAAAACACTTTTATCCTCCGGTAAGTACAAGGCAGTTGAACAAGCTGTCTCACCCTTACAGTGCCGTGACACTTGGTTGCTGTGGAGAAGCTCATATACAACAGCTTTCACCAGAGTGAAGGGGTGCCCTTACCGTAGGTACAGAATTAGTACAGACCAGCATGCAGCCCTAAATTCAGATGGTTTTGAAATTCATGATGCGGAACATATGTACAACAAAGGACACACAGAAGGAATAAAAAAAGTGCGCATGCACATACTGATTGGAGAACTAAGTGGACATGGAAACATTTGCCCACAAAGCCACAGAGAAGAATGTCTTTAGCCTTAAGCCAGCACAAGAGCCCCTCTGGAGCAAGGTACACAAATAAGTTTTCTCCATTTCTACAGTACCGGATATCAACTCATTAATAAAACCATTAACATCAACTTATTTCTCTAGTAAAGTGTATTCATAATTGCTCCTTGTTGTATGGTAAATATTTACCAGAAAGTGTACATCTGTAGCACGCTTTTACTCTTAAATATGCAAATAAGATAAAAATTTCTAACATACGTTATAGAATCATAGAATCATAGAATGGTTTAGGTTGGAAAGGACCTTGAAGATCATCGAGTTCCAACCCCCCTGCCATAGGCAGGGACACCTCCCACTAGACCACGTTGCCCAAGGCCACGTCCAGCCTGGCCTTGAACACCTCCAGGGATGGGGACTCAACAACCTCTCTGGGCAACCTGTTCCAGTGCCTCACCACCCTCAAAGTGAAAAACTTCTTCCNCAGCCACGGAGCCACATATTAACAGACTGAGCTCGTCTGTTCCTTTCAATGTCATTACCCACATTATTCATCTACATATATACATTCGTAATTGCCATTTGCAAGTGGAATAAATCACTGTAATTTTTTTAATCATTTAACAGGTTTATTTCTACAAATTATGGCTTAAAAGCAGGTACTGTTGATACAAAAATGTAAAGAGACTGATGTGCAGCACGTCATTTCTTTATGTTGTCTTCGTGGATAGGTTATTAATTTCAGTGGGTATTCATAATATTTTTCATAGCAGCAATAAATAGGCATTTTAATTTTCATAAAACATTATTTTAGATAGCACATTAATCAATACAAAATTAACTTTTAACAGCACTAGAGTAACATAACCCATAGGCCATTACAGGTTCATCATGGAATTTGAAAATTTAATACTGGATCTCTGTGCCAACCTAAGACTGAGTGATTTGCAGGGTCTCCAGCATGTCTTCCACTGCCTTCAAAGAGTATTTAGTTTCTTTCTTACTGCGACCTGCAAACTAAACAACAACAACAAAAGGATTGTTATTTGTCATATATCAGAAATTCTGTGTATAAATCCTGTACAAATAACAGTTCTAAACATTAAGTACCAAAAATTTACTGTAATTACTACAAACCTGAAAAGCACAGCCTCTTTATTGCTTCACTAACACTCAGCATTTTTACTAGAATACAAGCTATATCACCCTTCCTCTGATAAGTAATGAAAAATACAACAGAACTCATCAATTTCACTCATTTGCTCTGAAGCTGAATATTTAGCACTAACAAATATTCCACTTTGAAATTTAACATTTATCTAAGTAGAGATCTTCCTGTTGTTTTGTTTGCTCTGTAAAGTTTAACATAAAAAATTCATGTCTGAAATAGAAGTTATGTGATCCAAATGAGATTATATTCATAATTTAAATAGTAGCAAAATTTGGACCTGTTATTTAAGCTAACCTATTCTCTATTTTAGTTTTAGTGAGACAATCTACTATAAAATAATCTAGTATCATATAGTTATATTTTATGGTTCAAAGTAACTGAGTCATGACCTTGTAGTTGATTGTAACCTACTATTACAACAGCAATTTCAGAGAGCGATTGAAATAAAGTCTGTCTTGACAACAACAAAAGATACAGCTTAATAAATACGACTCATGGCTTTAGATACTCCAAGACACATGCAGCCAAGTTTGGGAAAGGAAGGGATAGAAGGGTAGGACATGTTCATCACCCCACGCTGACCTCAAAAGGCTTTTTCTAACTGTACTGACAATTCCCATCACTCATCAGACAGTGGATTTATCGAGTAGGTTGGTCTTCAGTCAAATGAAGCTCTCAACCATTTTTAATATACCCGCATTAAAAAGTTTTGCATTTGGGGTTGGAAAGGGCGGTAAAGAAATTACAGAAGCAGTAACTATAACTTGCTGCTAGTAAAATATCATATTCTCTACCTAAATGTTAACAACTAAACACTCAATAAATTTTCAATCTAATATTTTTTTATTTCAATACCACTGGTGTCTCGCATAGTTAGTCCTTGATTTATAATGTGTCCCTTCTCTCTAGTAATTAACTTAATTTAGCAAACTCTTCATGACCTGTTAAGAAAGATTAAGTCATCAAACCCAGGTAATATCACACCAGCAACAAGCTGCAGGACCTGTTAACCTGCTGTTGACCCCCAGGCTACAGTCTAACATTGGGATTCCCAATCAGTACTGAGTTCTTAAAAAAAATAGTTTTGGCACAGTAAATGAAACGCTATTTCAAATTAAATAGTTAGGAGAATGATATGTTGTTATTGTGACAACACTTTATAGTTAAGAGACATACTGAAAACACCGTATTTTCATATTTCCAGATGATGAACTGATATGCCATGTTTTGACTCTAGTAGTATGTATAAACCCATTCTTCAGGTTCTGCAGTTTCCATAGTGACCTGCAATAGTCAACTTCCAAGGAAAATCAAAGATTTCTTAACACTCTCCCAGGTGAGAGAAGTAATCTTGGATTTGCTTGGATCTGACTTAATACAACATCCCCTTTTTGTGCACGCTAAACAAGAATAGTCCCGGGAAAATATCTGGAGAGTCCAAATCCTTTCATAAAAACAAACAAATGAAAAAACAGAACTCAAAATCCTCGAGTGAAAAATTGTTTCAATTCAAAGCATTCAGAGATTTCAATAAAAAGCACAGAAGCCTGAGTATATTGTGGTCAAAAAGCACGCTTGGCAAGACACACAGAAAGCATGCAGAGGAAAGCTTCAAAATAAGAATTGTACTTATTTTACTTCTCTTCAGGGACACTGAAAGCAAAACTGACATAAGACATTAGTTTAAAAAATGTTACTTGCTAATTTCAAGAGTGGTTGCCTTCATGATACTGACGTGTACTTTAAGCTGAACAAATAAAACCAAACTCTGCGTCATAACAAACAGAAGTATACTTGGAAATGTAATCACTTCAAATTTGCCCTGACGAACAATTATTTTGTCTATTCTGCCATTACACAGCAATTTGACTGATTGAGCCGGAATCCATTTCTTAAAATCATGATTTAATTTTCTGTTTCCCAAATGGTTTGTAACAAAATCACCTCTCCAACCATAAATAACATGTGGACTGCTAACACAGAAGAATTTAGCAATGTACCCAAGAAGCATGTATCTGGAAAATTACTACGAGTAGGATCACATTAAAGATTTTTGTGAGCATTAATCAAACTTGCCGGTCTCTGCTGAAACGCTTCTACCAGAGGACATGCTAAACCAATTACCTAATTGAAGAGCACTAGGTAGCCATATTTTGTTTCGATGTTAAAGTAACTGTGACTCATGTCCTCAGTCAGAACAGATACACATTCTTCACAGGGTCCGTACAAAAAGAATAATCCAGTTTCCAAGTGACAAGACAAAGCTAAGCTTTGTCTTTTTTTCCATTTACAGTGGAACTTATAATAATTCTTTGAATAATGAGTACTTCTCTAACATCTGAAATAAAAGATTAAATTTTATTTGTTTTGGGATTTTTTCACCCAGTCAATTAATTTTAAGTGGCCTAGAGAATAATGACTTTTTTTTTCAGAGCATGTGTTAGCAGCCAGGAATTCCAGGTCCACGCAGCAGCCCTAGCTACAAAACCTTTCCGTCTTCCTATGAAAGTTTACACGTCTCCTAGATTAGGCACAGATGAGAAGTACTAATCAGCACGGAGGGTTACATATTTAACATCAAAATAAGTATATTAACCAGATGGAACATTAAGTATCTGTACTTTTCAGAAAATTATTTAATTCAACTATTCTTTATCACCGTATTTTCCTGTAAAGAAACTGCTGTACAGTCTAACCAACATTGGTGAAAGTAAGGTTTTCTTTTTACACCCAAAGATTGTTTCCTTTACATGACAATAAACTAAAAAGTTCCTCTGATTTCATACAGGAATGCACAGGAAAAGCAAAAATCAAGTGCCAAAGCAAACTGCCTGAATGAGAGGAGAAATCGAAAGAAGGAAACCAGTAAAAATACTTCAAGTAAATTGCATATAAAATAAAAAAAAAGCAACTACAGCCAATGCTGAATTTGAAAAAATAAAGGCAGTTTTCCAGAATTACTGAGCAAAATGCTGGTAATTCAAGTTCAAATCCAGCCTGAAAATGGGGAACGATCTCACTGTAAGACAATAGCTCAAAAGTAACTTTTTGAATTAATAACTTCATATATTAAAGTCACAAATTCATATAATTTGTCTAGGCACCCAAGTCAGTATTCTAAATGCATCTTATTCTCTAGAACATGAATACAGGAAAATTTGCATTTAACAGTATAAGAAGGTCCGACTAATAAAACAAGTCAATGCCAAACTCAACAAGCTCTTATTACACTTTACAAAGTGCTTTGGATAATGCAAGGAAAGTGGGGAGGATTTATAGAGATAACATAAGTATCTAGCTTAAATCCTGGCTAGACAACCCTTCACTAATGGAGGAATGCTGTAAGGGCTTCCACTGGCACAAGCGACCAAGGTTTCATCCTTATGTCCAAAGGACGACAATTTCCAACCGCTCAACACGCTAAGGGAGCAACAAATCAATACTGACTCATAGGGGAAACTGCCACCTACTACATCTCCAAACACCATTTGCTGTAGCAGTTGGATGTTGCAAGTCTCTGACATAAATACTGGAGTGGCCAAACCCTTCTGCAGTCATGTAACAAGCTCGTAAGGGTTGGGCTGGGACAGTCCTGTCCAGCTGTAGTCACTAGAGGTTCTTGTGGTACTTCTATGAAGAGAAAGGGGGTGTTCACACCATTTGCTTATCAACTGCTAGCTTGAGCACTTACATTTTCTGTATAGCTAAATTCCCCCTATGATTCCAGTCAGATATGGTGTTCATCACTTTGTCCCAAACAGCTAAAAAGAGCAGCTGAAGTATGTAATGTATCACAAAAGTATGAAGTCACAAAGAAGTTATGACATCTGTTTTAAATATACGTTAGTTGCGTTAACGTGATCTTTTCTGGTAAGTATCAACCAAAAGTGTTTAATGTAGGTTCCAAAAGAGCTTCACAGAAACAGTGGAATTGTGCTTTCCAGTATGTACTGGGTTTGCGATGCACGGTTTTGGTAGTTGGGGAGTTACAGGGGTGGCTTCTGTGAGAAGCTGCTAGAAGCTGCCCCTATGTCCGACAGAGCCAATGCCAGCTGGGTCCAAGATGGACCCGCTGCTGGCCAAGGCCGAGCCCACCAGTGATGGTGGTAGTGCCTCTGGGATAACATACTTAAGAAGAGGGGGGGAAAAATGCAGTGCAACAGCAGCGGAGAGAGGAGTGAGAATATGTGAGAAACAACTCTGCAGACACCAAGGTCAGTGAAGAAAGAGGGGGAGAAGGTGCTCCAGGTGACAGAGCAGAGATTCCCCTGCAGCCTGCGGTGAGGCAGCCTGTCCCCCTGCAGCCCATGGAGGTTAATGGTGGAGCAGACATCCACTTGCAGCCCGTGGAGGACTCCACGCCAGGGCAGGCGGATGCATTCAAAGGAGGTTGTGACCCTGTGGGAAGCCCATGCTGAAGCAGGCTCCTGGCAGGACCTGTGGACCCATGGAGAGAGAAGCCCACGCTGGAGTAGGTTTGCTGGCAGGACTTGTGACCCCGTGGGGGACCCACACTGGAACAGTGTGTTGCTGAGGGACTGCACCCTGTGGAAGGGACCCACACTGGAGCAGGGGAAGAGTGTGAGGAGCCCTACTCCCCTGAGGAGGAAGGAGTGACACAGGCAAAGTGTGATGGACTGATTGTCCCCTCACTACAAGAAGGACATTGAGGTGTTGGAGCGCATCCAGAGAAGCGCAACAAAGCTAGTGAGGGGTCTGGAGGACACGTCTTATGAGGAACGACTGAGGGAACTGGGGTTGTTTAGCCTGGAGAAGAGGAGGCTGAGGGGAGAGCTTATCACTCTACAACTACCTGAAAGGAGATTGTAGAGAGGTGGGGGCTGACCTCTTCTCCCTAGTGACAAGTGATGAGACGAGAGGAAATGGGTTCAAGTTATGCCACGCAAGGTTTAGATTGGACATTAGGAAAAAAATGTTCACTGAAAGGATTATCAAACATTGGAATAGGCTGCCCAGGGCGGTGGTGGATTTGCCATCCCTGGAGGTGTTTAAAAAAAGGGTAGACGTGGTACTTGGGGACATGGTTTAGAAGTGGTTTTGTCAGGTTAGGTTAATGGTTGGACTTGATGATCTTAAAGGTCCCTTTGAACCTCAACAATTCTATGATTCTATGACTGCAACCCCCATCCCTGTCCCCGTGCGCCACTCCAGGAGGAGGCAGAGAAATCAGGAGTGCAGTTGAGCCTGGGAAGAAGGGAGAGATGGGGGGAAGGTGTTTTAAGACTTAGTTTTTATTTCTCATTATTCTACTCTGATTTTAATTGGTAATAAATTAATTTCCCCAAGTTGAATCTGTTTTGCCAGTGACAGCAACGTGTCCTTACTGTGATCCATACCTTTTGTTGTATTTTCCCTCCCTTGTCCAGCTGAGGATGGGGAGTGACAGAGTGGCTTTGGTGGGCACCTGGTGTCCAGCGAGGGTCAGCCCACCACACAGTAAAAAAAACCCAGCCAACGAAACAAAAACAACCAAACAAACAGCCCCCCCCCCAACACCACCACTCCCAATACAAGTCATATTTTATTAGATGTTGTGATGTTAATAGAAAGCTATGAGGAGAGAAAAGAAAGAGGGGAAAAAAAAGCATGTTTATCTGGCTGAGTCAAGTAACTACAAACGATCATAATCTAACTTTCATTATACTTAGAACCAGCAGATGCCTATTTCTAAGTCTTAATCTTGGTCTGCCAGCACTCCACAGCCAACACTGGTTTTACCTTTCCATCCTGATGCACCCTGAAAGGGGCCGTTTACCAGAAGTGCTAACAGGTCTCTACTGGTGCTCTGAACTGGAAATTTCAGTCACAATAGTCACTTGCAACATGTTCAAAACCCCTCTAATCTAAGCAGTTCATTTTATTAAGATGTAAAACATGGAATAAAAGTTTTCACTCAAAATTCACACATCTTTTAAAACCTGTTTTGTTCTACCAACAGTGAATCCACTGCGTATTCTGTTCTTCAAAGGTTTGGGGGTTTTTTTTGTTGTTTTTTCTAAAAAATCCCGCAATACTTGGTTTTTCCATCAATATTGTGTTTACAGGAATGTCAGACGTACTGAAGTCAAAAGAAGTCCTGCTTCTTTCTGGGAAATCAGACAAAGTTGGTAATTCATATGCACCTTACTGTCACGAGCACATAAATGGTTTATTAATGAAAAGCAGGGAGTCATTTAAAGAGCAAAACAGGAAAAGAAACTTTAGGCACGCAAGTATAAAATGCTTAATTATGTCCTCAGGGATACAATATTCTTCACTGTAAAGTACAGTGAGAATCTACAGGGCCAATCAGGGGAAATGGAAAATACTTCAAAAGTTGTAATACATCAAAAAACGTGTCAGCCACAAGAATCTGCACTCTTGGCAATGAATTGACAGACAGTGTATTAAGAAAACTGCATTGGTCATTAAAGAAAATCCTAATTTAATTCCATAATAGATGGAGCTGGTCAAAAGGCCATTTGGTAATATTAACTGAGAAGACGCAGCAGTGGAGAAAAAATTAAGTATTGGGTTCTGACACTGAAATACTACAGAGAGAAAGAAGTGTTACATGGATATAAAAGTCTTTGCACTTTTGCTCAGAAAAAGTTCTGGGGAGAGCTGATGTTCAGGATTACTTATACAGGAACTTTGACTGGTAGCTATAAGGGATTCAAATAGAAACGCTATGTTTGGATGCACAGACAGTAGAACCTATGAGCTAAAACCTGTTTTCATTCATAGTTATAGAAAAAAATATAGAGGCTTATAATACAAAAGCAAGTATAGATGTTTATGCACAACTTTTCAAATAGCTGAAAAGACTTCCTAATGACTTCAGTAAGCTTTGGCTGTGGACTACAAAGTCTACATTTTTGAAATTCAACTGGCATTTTTCTAGAAAATTATGCAAAACCAACTTTAGTCACAATTACTAAGGTAATTATTAGGAACACCATTAAATATGATTTTGAAAGGTCAGAATAAACTGAAGGAAAATAAAATTCTAGAATTTTCATTTGTTTTCTAGTAAAATAGTAGATGACCAGGTCACTCTAAGAATGAAGACATACCAAGTTTTATAAAAATATTTATCTGTAGAACTGAGTCTTGGAGGTCAACATTACACTAGTGTACATTCAGATACTGTTAGTAGAATAAACATCTGTTTAAAGCTAATAAGTAAATAACAATAATTAATAACTGTAAAATATCAACCTTATATTAATGAAGGCTTCCAGGAAATCAAACAGAAGTAGAACTCAAACAATCCCAGCAAATTATGCTGGTTTGCATATCATATCTAACCTCTTGAACAGCAGCTGATAAAAGTGCAGAAAAGAATTACAAAGCATGTTGAGAGTATCATAAAACAATGATGTACTAACCTGGTATGCTCTATTTATTTGGTTAGCTGCCCAGCTGGCATATTTCATGTTATCTTTTTTCATTTTTGCGCTTGCTTTTGGATTGGAAGCAATATGGCTGGCAGACTAGGAATACAAAAATAAAAACAGTGTAACTATAAAACATATGTGCATGAAATAAACTGAGAGCATTCAGCACCTTTGCATTCAGAGCCCCATGAACAGTGATACAGGAAAAAGAGAAAAAATCAGAACAGTTACTGGTAAATAGCATTCAATTAAGAATTAGCTAAACTTTTTAAACAATTGTTTGTACTAATTAAAGCTAAACTAGACCTCAGTTCAGTCGTGTACCAAGTCAGGAATCAAACCTGGACATGATCAGTTAATCCAATTTGCTTTTCTTAAAGTGAGAGTTATGAATTAGTTTTCCCCATTCAATTGTTTACCAGAGATGATATAAAATACATCACTTGTGTGCCCAAACTGCCATTAAAAGCATGACATTTTTTGACCACTCGATGGATAAAGAACTGGCTNCACATTTTAAAAGCAGGTAAGACTCTATACGTAAACTATGCCCATCTTCACCTGAAAAAATAAAAATAATTACTTAAGAACTGAGCTCATCTTGAAGACTTTTCCACTTACATAAACAAATCCAATTCACAAAGAATCATCGCTACTCCCTCCCAGATCATCTTTCTGGGTGCAAAAGTACTTGAATGCAAAGAATCACAGAACCCTACTCTACCCCATCAATCAAGAACCTCCAGAGAAGATTTTAAAAAGGAGCATGGAAGCAAACATCTACATGCATATTACATTTCAAACTCAAAGAATGGTCCCTTACAGTTATTTCCCTAAAACTACCTTCAGAAATGGGAGAGAAGTGGGATTGTCAAAGAAGCAGCCTCCAAACACTCAGGAACACATTCTCTGTAGACCACATGAATTGAATTTGTGGTCTAGTACAGGGTCAGGGTCCTAAGATGAGGCACCATTCTTTCCGGTTTCCTCAGTAGATATAGCTGAAAGCCTTTGTGAAGAATTTACCAGGGTTATGGACATTCTTTGGGGACTACAAACGCTGGGCGTGTCTGTCAAGCACAAAAGCAGCAGCCACAGCAAAAGTGGATCCCAAAGCCTGGAAACAGCATTACAAATAAATGAGGAGCCAAAGGGTAGATACAGAAGCAGCAGTGGCAAGCTCTGCTTGCAAAAACCACCTAGTGAAACGTGACAGCAGCCAACCGAGCAAAACTGAAGAACTGAAACAGAGCGTAAATGCATTTTTTGCAGTAATGAACTTACATTATGTAAATCAGGGTTTATGAGTATGACTTTCAGGCACTGCCAAAACAAAAAGTTTCTCAAATGCTTGGGTCATATTAGCTCAAGGTTGCCAGCCAGATCATCATAGATAACAGGCTCTAAATCTACTTTACAGACTGAAAATAACAGGCAGGATGTAAGATCTGACAGGGGACAAGCCAAGATTGGCCATAATAAAGCCCCAGGCCTGTTCCAGAATCAATGCAGAAATCTATGTACACACACCTTAAAAATCAGCTTAGGCTAATAAACAGATTTTCTATAAAACTTTCTCCCTAAAAGCTAAGGATCATCAAGGAGACAGTATCTTCTCCTTGAACATACAATCACCAACCCAAGAATCTCTGCAGATGGGCAAAGAAGATTAGGTCCAAGTCTCTTTTAGTCTTAAAGGTGATGCCTAACAAGTCCTTGAAAGGAAGCACCTATGTCCTCATATTTACAGGAAGCCTCGAAGTTATCTGCCTGATAAACTGCCCCCCTGTTCCCAAGAGACAAAAGGGTAGTCTAGAATTAAAAAAACAAAAACAAAAGTAGAACCTTTCTGGTTTTGCTCCTAAAAAGATCTTTTAAAAGAGCTAAAGGAAGATCTTCAATAGAGGTCTCAGTATCTTTGGAGAAACTGAAGAACTTGTGCCAGTACATGCTACCCAAAGTTACCGTATGCCATACTCAAGCCAACAATGCTGTGCAAGCTAAAGACTCATTTTGAAATTGAAAGCAGAAAGTTGTATTTAGGAACTGGAGTAGGAAAAAACAAATTAAAAAAACATCAGGCTGGTTAAAAAAAATTAAAAAAGAAAGAAAATAGTGTAGCCATCATACTGTGCTGGTACTCTTCAGCAGTTCACCATCCTGTAGAGAGGAGTACGACTTTAAATCCTTTTTCAAGAAGTTACCTTCACATGCCAATAATTATAATTCTTTGGAAAACATGGGCAAGACTTAAAGGTTAAGAGCACTTCAAGTAAGGAGTACTTACTGGCATAAAATGGTCCATACTCAGTATTTAAAACAGTATTTAAATAATCTGAGCTATTAAGTTAAACCAAAAGGGGAAAAAAATGAGCAAATGATAAAGGATAATAAACATGCATAAAAACATATTCAAAATGATAACATGGAAAGTATATAATCATGCTTACCATGTAAAGTCCAAACAAAGCTCTCATATTTCTGTTGTTGAGCTTTAGTGCTTGTGCAAAATACTTTCTTGATAGCTCAAGGTTTTCAAGCCCCCCTTGAGTGTATTTTACCTGTAAAAATTATAAGCTCCTGAAACTTGCACATGTCATCCATACCTCAGGCATTCACTCTTTAAGCAAAGATATTATGAAATTTCACTTCAGGTTTGTTTCACATGATATTTCAAATCAGGTGAGTACTACCAAAGGTCAAATACTGGCTTGGGAGAAATCTGAGCTCTTTTCAATATACACATTTGAAAACATTTAACTATAGGAGAAAAAAAGCCAGCATTAATTTAATTAATTTATTGCCACAAGAATAAAAAGTGATTATTTTGCACCTATGCATACTTACAACCTTGGGATAGTCTCTTAAAAAAAAGTAACACAAACTTTAAATCTAAAGCTAAATTTGAACTGCTGTAAATCCATACCAACTCTATATTCCTTCAGCACAGCATTATACCAGTGAACAAAACAACACAATGCTTTTCATTATCTATTCAACGGCAAAATAGCGCACAAAGCTTAGAAGATTACTCCATTGTCTTTCTATCCATTTTGCCTCTTACTAGATCAACAAAAAGAGGGATAAATACTCAAAGCCATGCTTCACAGTCTTTCTACCAGAAAGCTATTTAGACTTTCAAGTTTTAATGTTAACCCCATTTTATCCAAATTAACAAAACAAATTAAATCCATTCTAAGCAGTTAACAGTATAATTTAGGAAAAAAAAACCCAACCATATCTGAAAAAAGGGTGTAAATGGCTAAAAACTTTGAGCTAAAACTTCTAAGGGCCCTCTCTTCCCCCCAGTGCTCTTTCAGGCAAAATTTCCTATGTGGATTCCAAGATCTGGCTCCACAATAACAGGTGATATATCATAACCTCCTAGGCAGCATTGTTGTGGAAAAGTTAAACTTCTCATGCACTGAATTTGAAAAGTGCATAAACACTTCAACAAGAATAGCTCATTTAAAACGAATTTTTATCTTCACTAATTCCTGCCCTTACTCTTACATTTAGCTTAGTCACACTGAGTAAGAAAACACAGTTTTCTAACACGTTAAGTTCTACGAGATGTTAACATTCTCTGTGTACTCTCTTAAATCTCCTAGGGAAAAATTAAAGAAAACATTTTTATTCCATTTTCACCACTTCAACAACATAAGAACAGAACATGTATTCAAACATAATTGATTTTTCTGAAAATACTTACTTCAGCATACTGCTGACAGTATAAGTGGTTGTGTGGATTAGTCATCATAAGCTCCTCTAAGCAGAAGGCTGCCTTTGCATAGCTGAGGAATATAAAAACAATAACAAAATGAAACAGTGTATACAGTTCTTTGCTTCAGTTTCTTTACATCACAATAAAAGAAATCTTACTTTTCCCCCTATAGCTTCACGTGACTCACAATTAAGAATTTTTTTTTATTTCTAAATGATGTTTGAAACCTCAAGTTACTATTTTTACATCATAGATAGTGAAAAATACACAAAATTTAATAGTCTCGCTATATATGGAACAGCTCATGGAAAGCATTTAATATACTGATTTCTTATTAATAACTCTCATTTCTGATCAACAAGAGTGATGAGCAGAAACAGGCATTAGGTACTGTAAGACATTTGAACTCAGACTACAAAATAGTTCAATTTTTTCTACAAGAAAATTCAACTACCTGAGGATTAACAAACCAAGCTACAGACCAGAGCACTTACACTGTCACCTTTACCTGCTCAGTCAACCACAGAAGTGAGATCGAAAAACCATACTAAGAACAGTTCTAAAAATCAGACAGTTCAAATCTTATATGAAAATAGCATCATACCAGTCCAGATGGGCAACAACTTATCATTGCAAAAGACAAGGCTAGTACTTGTTCTTTAAATGAAAACTTTCAGAAAGAATTAAGAAGTCAAGCTCAAAATGTAGGTTTATTTAATTATAAAAATCTTAGCTTCATAATTGTTCAACTAACAGAGTTTCCTGCAGAATTTGCATCTTCTACAGATATGTGATAGCACTGTTGCACAGAGTTTACATGATAGGGCTCCAAAATTCAGAGACATAATTTTTATAATGACAGCATGGGTAGATATTTAAGATCAGAGTAAAAACAATTTAGCAATTATGAGACAATATAAAACCATATAATCTATAAAATCTTATTTCTTAAAATGAATATATTGTGATTTTCTCCTGTACACATTATGATAGTTGCATATGTATTTTAACTACAAATTTGAAGATAAAAGGATAGCTGCCTCATTCTCCAAAAGCAGAAGCCACAGTCCTCAATAACAGAACAGAGCACAGAATTGAGGACTATACAAACCTTGTACATCTACGTGTATTTATGAACAATAGTAACAGCATGGTGATTTCGCAAGCAAGACTAAATTTGCAACACTGATAAAACAAGTAAGCCGATGAATTGTTTCCTTTTTTTAAAAATTAACTT
This sequence comes from Anarhynchus alexandrinus, assembly GCA_008711295.1. NCBI lineage: Eukaryota > Metazoa > Chordata > Aves > Charadriiformes > Charadriidae > Anarhynchus > Anarhynchus alexandrinus. The sequence continues at coordinate 1,011,968 of VUYV01000115.1, forward strand.
TTAGTTGCTTTCTAGCAAAGATTCCAATTTTTTCCCCAAGATTTAGCCAAGATTCCATTTTTTTCATCAAAATAATAACAACAATGATGCTCATAAAAGTACAGTGAGCACAGTCAATTTTTTCAATGAACTGGAGAAAATTCTACGTATTATTTTTTGTTGGAATTACAGACCAAGACAAATACAAGCAAAAGCAATTTCTTTCTCAGGTTTTATTACATATTTTTGTAATAATGATTATAGCAAAAAAAACCCCTAACCCAGTAGTGGAATACGTAACTTTGCACCACTCTGTCATTCACTTTTGTACTACCAGACTTGACAAGTTTAAATATCTTTCTAACCATTTGAAAAAAAAAATAGCTATTTTCTTGGAAAAGTGGCTGGTGAATTTCCCAAATCAAATAGAAATCTGGATATCAAAATTCTAGATTATTCCTTAAGTCAGCATTTGAAACCATTTAATAATAATTTTCTTTGAGAATGGGGTGGAAGAAGAGGTGATGGGGGAACAATTTTTTCATCACAGTGAGAATGGCTATTTCTTCCTTGAGAATGATTCTTTTACTACTCTCTAGAAAGGACGGAAACAACATGATATAATTCAGGCTGTGCTGAAAAGCTAAAGAATAGGAGAAAAAAAAGATACGCCTTTGGGTGGAGGTTAGAATTAATGCTGTGATATTAGAAATCTTGCACTAAGGCTTTGAGCTAATCCTCTCGCACTGGGATTTCCTCCTGTCACTGCAGCAATAAAAAAAAGCTAACAAAAACATTAAATATCCAATAAGCACGTTACTACAACATTCAGCATTCTTGATTGCCTTGGGTTTTGTACCCAGGCGACCAAATGCCGCTAACTCTGGATCCATGTTTTGTTTTGTTTTTTTTTAAAGGTTACTAGAAGTTCTTGCAGAGGTAGGCTAAAAGAAAATCAGAATATCAGTTGCTGTGATCAACTGATTTTAGAAGTAAAGAATTTAAAATCTGTAACTAGTAAAAAACATCACTTGAATGAAAAATTATGGGAAATAAGTGCTGTTCGCTGCTACACTCAAACCACTTCTTTTGAAATACTGGATTTTAAAAAATGATTGAAACATACAGGTAATTAAGTAAACCGTTTCTGTTTAAAATCAAATGTCTTCTTAATGCATTAGGTAGTCAAATAAGGTTGGGAATTATTTCCTGTTGATGCTTGTTATATTGGAAATGAGACAGCATACTTTCTAACACTAGCCCTTAAAAAAAAATCAATGAGGTCTTTGACTTACACAGAGTAGGTTTCAATTTAACCATTTTTATGTGGACTTAGCAAACAACTTACTCATGTTCATTGATGTAAAGTTCTGCAAGTTCATGCCAAGCTTCTTGGTCTCCAACAAATCTGTATAGAGAAGACAAGAGAGGAAAAAAGGAAAAAAAGAAAGAATGTGCAAGGGATTCTGTAAATGACCAGCATGGAAGCAAAAGCGTAAATCAAATGCAAATTCCATTTTAATTAAAAAGATTTATCAGAATAGCAAAACACAATCCGTATTCTTGTAAGACACTCACTGTTCCAGATACTCATTCAGCTCTCGGATGGCCTCAAGATTTTTCCCCTGGGCTTTTCGAATGGCAATCTTACGCTTTCTTGCTGCCTATGGGTTGACATTAATAAAGGATTAGGGTCTCATAATTCCCTGGGTTTTTGTAAAGAAAGCAATTTGACTGTGCAAATTATTATCTCAATACCAGTGGAATTCCACTGCAGAGCAACTGCTAGGTTGAAGTTTATAAACATACCCTATGACATCCCACTGAGAGTTTGAAAACCTCTTCTTACAATCACATTATGTATGCTTTTCTTCAGAGGCACAAACTGTATGCATTATTTCATTCAAATAAATGACTGTCCAGATTCTGATAATTACAAAACAGCAGGGGATGCTAATCTTCAGCCATTCCAAAGACCCCCACCTTGTCATTCACAAGATCCGTGACTATAGAGGAGAGATGGTGACTGAGTCTTACGGAATCTCACAGATGCGTCTTGGTTGCCACTGTATAAATATGGCTTTCAGCCATTTTTAAAGATTCTTGTTGGAGTGCTGAATGCTATCTTTAATTAATGTTGAATACACACCAATTTCATAAACAAGTTTCTCATCATTCTTGGAGCACAAAGTAGGCTCTTCAATGTGAAGGGAATACAAAACAATGGCTAAACTGAGCAGTACTTTGATATGTGAGTGGAAAATGTATTTCAACATAAACAACATAAAATGAGTTACAAGAATTACAATGTATTAAAATTTTGAACTCCATAAAAGTTGTTACAGACCACCAGGAGAAAAGATACACAGAATTTTAATAGTGGATTATTCTGTACTTCAATCCAACATTCCAGTTTCTGAAGTATGTTGGTTACAGTTCTCTAAAAGCAGTTTTCAGACCTCTAGGAATCGTGAATCAAGACACACTTGAGGTGTAATTCAAAACAATGGAGATCCTCCCAGCAGTCTGACAGAGTTTGGAGCAAACACAACTACACCTCAGCCAGCCTGAAAGTCATCAGATCAGGAATCTGACAGAATGAAAGTAAAACCAAATTCCAGCATAACATGCCTCAAAGAACAAACTCCATCGGCCCCCTGCCTTGCCTATAACCCCAGTTCTCCTGGGTGATCACAACCGCTGTCATCAGACACAAGAAGACAGATGGTCTGGTTTGTGTGATGTGTCTGCGTGTACACATACACTTATATGTCATTTCTCCATGAGATAATATTAATGGGGAAAAAAAAAAAGCACACTTTTCCAGTAACGAAGTCCCACTTCTTATTCCCCTTATAGCTCTCATCCCATTTCATATCTTATAAAGAAGTAATACAGTTGGGTATCATCTTACAGAAGCATTGACAGCACGGGAACAGACAACTTTCAACAAAACCTTAAAAGACTTCAATTTTTGAATTTAGATAGCTCTGAAATTAGTATCTTCACGATGTACCTTCCTAAGATCACAGTCACATATACCCCAAAAGAGTTCTTGTATTTTTACAGTATTTTAAATGTAACTATTCTCTTAAATAATTTCTTATCCTTTGATCCTCTTTTGAACAAATCTATCGCTTCTGGAAGAAGAGACTGTAGCATTTAGGTAAACTAATTTAAGCTACCAAAACAGCATAGATAGAAAGGCTTCTAACACTAACTGTAGGTTTATTCTTTCCTTTGAGATCATCCCCTTCGCACAAACATATGATCAATGAAAATTCAGCGAAAATTACACAAGTGAGGAAAAAATATTTCACTCTTCTGCTTAAACGCAAGGCACAGGCAGAGAGAAAATTCATCAGAATGATCAAGAGAGAAACTAGGACACGGGCAGCATGGTGGGTTTACCCACGGTCATTTTGTTTTCCACCACTTCTTTGTCAAACTGCAACCTGTGAAGTTACATTCATCATTCTGCTTTTACTGGGAGACATTTGGCTAAAAGCCATAACTGCTGACCACATTTATCACTGTAACAATAATGCATACTGTTTATTTTATTTTTGAGTTTTTAAAATAAAGATAACAGTGTAATTAAACGTATTTTTTTAAATATAAAAAGAATAATCCCACATATTTATCATATTGCTACTATTAATAAACAGAAAAACAAAACAAAACAAAACAAAACCCAAACCATTGCTCTCTATCGTATTTTATGAAGAGGTCTCAAAGCATTTTGTAAAGCTATGGTGGGAACACCAGGGCGGTGTTAAACTCACTACCCAAAGCTGATATTACACACAGTCCAGTGACCTGCCCACTGAGCCCAAAACGTGAAAGAAAGGGAACTGGGGATAACAGCGTGCACAGCCAAAGGAGCATATCACGCAATTATGGCTTACGAAGACAGCAGGTTTTTTGCAGGTGACAGACTATCTACTTTAAAATGTAGCTTTGGGATTAAAAATTCAGCTGTTATTTTTAAAATTTAAAGAAAAAAACAAACCAATCAAGAGACTGAACTAATCAAAACTAAACTGCCTGAGAACTGAAATCATCTGTTTAATATATAAAATCAAGCAATGCATCTGACAACTTAATTTGCAATGGCAAACAGGAACGGTCTACAGAAGTCACCCTCCTTTCTTGTTTCTAATGCATCTCCTTCAATCACACGCAAGTCAGTCCTCCAAAAGAGTCCGGAAACACATTTTCTCCATGCTTGCTTTATTTCTTAACCACAGCATTCGCAAATAACATAAATCACTGTAACCTCAAGACATGAATTTATGAAAAGCTACAACTATTTCTAGTCACAAATTGAAACTGATGTTTACCTACAACAAGCACATCATCTAATGCAATCAAATAATGAGGATGAAAGGATTAGACAAAATTAACATGTTCTGATGGTAGCCCTTAGGAGTAAAATTAATTACACATATATTTGACAAGGTTTATTTGCTTTTAAACTGCACCAAATCCCTCGATACGTCTTCAAAATTAAATTTTTCTTTCTTATTTGAGAAAAGTAGAATTTAAAACTTCCTTTTTTATCCACCTTCCCTATCACCAAAAAGAAAGCAACATCTGGGCTTTCAAATGGCACTCTCTTCACCCTGAAATAGACCTTCAAAATGCTGGGATAAGTCAGTTTATTTACAGAGAACTCTTAGTTTACAAAAAAGAGTCTCAGACACTCAAAACAGTGCTGACATTCAAAGGATGAACAAAATGTCGTGTAGTATTTTAAAGTATATACAGAATTTTTGAAAGTCCCTTTAAAACCACTGAGAAGTTGTCTCAGGAGTTTTTTTTAAGTAACTACTAACATTTTATAATCAGATAAATACAATTATGAGACACAGATTCTGAATGTTTGTGTGTTCAAGCATACACATAAGCATTCAGTAGATCTGAAGTATTCGGATCCATGAATCCTAGGAGTGATATGACAGTCTAAAAAAATAAAGAAATTAAAACTAACTATTATTGCTTTAATCTGTATGCAGAGATTACTCTCCCATCTGACTTTCTAGCTTTTCCTTGAATCACGAAGTCTATAAATTATGTTGTTTTTTTTTTAAAAAAAAAAAACACAACTGAAAGTCAATATGACTCCAGTCGTCAATGCTGTAAGAAAAATACACATGAAAAGGCCTGCACTAAAACCAGAACATGGGCCATTTTGTGTGCCATAAACTTCTAATTCTTATTCTGATCTGCATTGTCCCTGAGCCCCTGTCTAGCTCCCTGTGCGTATCAGCTTCCTCCTCGGTGAGCTGGGGCTCACACGCAGTATGCTCACTGAGCATCCTGAGGAAAGCGGCATAACCACCTACAATTTACAAACATAGCATCAATTTTTCTTTACTCCCATCAAATTAAACAAAATGTTTTACTGCACAGAACCACTGCTAACACTAACAACCACTTTACCAAAACCTAGTTATTTTATAAGGAAAGGCAGACTCCCACCGATTCTACAGAAGCTTTATGTAGCATTTATTTCATACATCCAATTTATTACCTGCCTTTGTATCAGCTGATATAAGAAAACTGTGACATTTCATATGTTTTATTATGTTTCAGGGCTTTGTTTAGTAAAAATCTCATGTTTCAAAATATAAGCTCATTTTTTAAGGGACCCAGTACAAATCTGTTCAATCATTAATTTCAAGTCCACTAAGAAGAGTCATGAGAAACCTATTTTTAACTACAAGATTTAAGACTATTTTGAAATCTATGAAGCATACTAAAATAGTTGCAATAGTTCTATTAACAAAGATAGAAAAGCAACGTTCAAGAGTTACATTCCAGCTCTTCGCATCACAACAGTAAGATTTTTAAGCAGCAGCCTGATGCAAAAGCAAACTCAATCTCCTTTCTCCTTCCACCTTAAATCAAAAAGAAAAGACAAAAATTTCAGTGCTGCAACAAGATCTGCAGAGTTTGACCATGCAGAACCTATGACATGGAATTCCCCCTATCAATTTTCCAGAGTTTAAAACAAAACGCTGGAACAGTTATTGGCAGATTCTGTAAATCCAGCGTTCTTAATGGAAAGATATATGCCATCTTAAAGAAACACTTATACTGTAATCAGTATCATATGGACTAAGTTACTTCAATATGTCATATATTTATTAAATGGTGAACCTTTCCAAGCTATTTCTTTTAAAGATTAATAATCCCCAATCTGGCACAAGAACTAATCCTCCACTTGTCATGATTCTTTTTAAGTAGCATTAAGTAGACTCAAAGTGAAGTGAGGGTTTGAACATTTATCAACTTCTGCATTTGATTAGTAAAACATACCAAGACAGTCTAAGATTGTTCTAAATTTCATGGTTGCAAAGAAAGTATTAGTAGGAGAATTTTCAGGGACTGACACCTCTAAGAAAAGAAGAATTTCGTATCTGTATAATTGCTGCAGCATTAAACAAATTATATTTTGCACCTTAAAATTAAATTCTTCAATTTTTTAAATTTGTTTTTATCAAGGACTTAACATTATAGAAAATGTGAATTGGGACTTAAGAGTTTGACACATTAAAATAATTTCCTTCAAATTGCAATATGCAAATCAAAACAGAAGTGTAAACAACTACAGCAAAGATAAAAGGAAGGAATTACACACACGTCAAAAAATACCACATATTCTGAATACAAGCACAATAACGTATGTACTTACCAGACTTTTTTCCATGGAAAACCATGGAAGACCATTAAATCAAGCCAAATCTTGCAAATTAACCTATGCGGGCACAGAGCTGCTGAGTTGAAGCTGCTACTTTAGGAATGTCAAAGCATAAGTAGCAATGGTGAATGTAACTTTTTATAGGGTTCTAGGGGGAATCCAATAAACAATAGCCCATAAAGTCTAACACCAGCACACAGCAAACCGACAGAATCTACAAAGGCTAAAAAGCTAAAGCCTAGAATCGAAAATATGAAAAATGCTATATACCAAAGAAGAGTAAGAACAGTTTACACAGAGGAAAGCAAGGCTTCCCAGATCTACTGGAGTTCTTTGAAGGAGTCACTAACAGTGTGGATGAATAAAGATCCATTTAAAAGTCACCTTCGACTTCAAAAATAATTTCAACAAGATCTCTCACTCTGAAGCCAAAAGCTCTGAAGGAAACTAAGCTGCAAGAGGGCAAGAGGGGAAGGGCTTCACCTGGACAAATAAATTAGCCTAAAGATATAAAATAGAGGAGAAAATAGTTCTTGTCTACCAGTGAGTTCTCTGCACTGAGAATACCAGAGTTGCCTGTACTAAAAACTACTGCTCAGCATCTTCATAACTGATCTAATAAGGGAATTAACAGTGATGTGCTAAAATTAAGTGCTGATAATAAGTTATTTAAGTATAAAGAAAAGTCAACTCCAAACACATTCACAAGAGTGAATGCCAGTATGATAAAACAGCCCTTGAAATTTAACCTAGATAAAGGGTTGCATATAGGGCAAAACATTACTATTCAATGTACACACCAAAGCTCTCTGAATTTGCTCAGTTAGGAACAACAGGCTGGAGTTGCAATAAAAAGTTCCATAAAATGTCAGTTCAATTTTCATGAGGTCTTAAAAAAAAAAAACAACAAAATCAACACCACTATGATGTTGGAATTATCAGAAAAGAATGCAGAACAAAACGTATCAGTGGCATCATTTTGCCATTGTATAACTCCATAATTTTTTTGCATTTTTAACACTGCAGTTCTGTCCTCTCCTTCCTCATCCAAACACAGGGGAAAAAAAAAAAAAAAAACAAACACAACAGAAAGGACACTCAGAACAGCAGCAGGGTTTTAGGGCACAGAATGGCAACAAGAACTGCTAGGCAGATTAGGACTTCTCAGCTTAGAAGGAAGAAAAATGTAAAAGAACCCTAAAATCATGAGCAAGAATAAAGTGAACAGAAAACAACTGTTGACTGCAAACAGATGAATTAGGGGTATCAAATAAAACTGTTAGACTTAAGGTTTGGGGGAAAAAAAAAAGATGAAAGATTTGCCCAATCCATGAATAAACAATGAAATTTCATTTCTGAAAGATTCTGCAGACACATGCAACCAAATTTATAAAAATTCAAAAAGCAGTTAAAAAAAATAACGTAGAAATTTCATTAAGAGCTATTAAGAACAGTCATCACTTCTGGTACAGGAAAACCGTAACATGAAGATGAATAGAAACTGGCAGAAGAGACCAGAGCATACTGTGTGATTGCCTTGTTCTCACACATTTCTCCCGGTATCTGCTACTGGTCACTGTCACAAACAGGACAACCAAAATGGATTTTTGGCATGACTCCAGTATAGCTGTTCTTATGTTCTCAAATACTTAATTTCAAGGCACAAAACCTCCCCCAACATTTAAAAGTGCTACACTCACAGAAGTAAAACATGGGAAAAGTGCTGGAATGCACTCTGCTCTTTCACTTCACCGATCACGATTCAAAAGCAACAAACAACGTAGAAAAGGTAAATAATGCTCTAACTGTCAAAAGAAGAAAACATTTTTTTTTAGGTTCCATGTAGTACATCCCCAGCTTTGGGGGATGCATCCACCCTCCTTGGGGGACTATCTGAAGCAGCAGCTGCAGCTCTTCACACCTCTCACCAACTCCATCCTGCATCAGACACAGTGCCAAGCTATCTTTTTTGATTCCCTTTAAAACTACCACCATACAAACTTCAGTTTAGGACTACGTGTGTCTTTCCTGGCAGTGCCACCAACATACTTAACGAAACACAGACACATCATCTCAAAAAATTCCCTCTGTTAGTAGATACTTCATTTGGTGAGTAATTTTCCTTTTTGAAACTTAAAGCAGCCTGTAGATAAATGTACAAATCTGCAAGAAGTTAATGGGAGGTCTCCTGTGCGTTCAAAATGAATGCACAGCTACTACGGGAGTTTTAAAAATTATCATTGTTCAGATGATAAATAGATATCTAATGCTCAGACTTAGTGCTCACTATTCTCATCTCATTCGACAGAGGTAAGAAACTGGGAAAAAAAGTTACCTATACAGGCAAGATGGTAGTAATACACAATGACAGAAAGAGATGCTAGGAAGAATGAACTTAGATATTCACGATATATAATTGCTGCCTATTAACATGATACTCCGGTTTTGCTCTGAATCTTTCTCGTATCTGGATTCCCATATGTCTTCAACCACCTCCTGTGCCTTTTCTGAAACGTGTCCAGGTTGGCTAGAATAAGAATCTCAAAATAGTATGGGAAGGTGTAACTTCATATGCCCATGTTGTTGATCATACATTTGTTCTGCCCACTCCCATAAACAACAAAGTTGTTATTTACGAACCCTGAAAGACAACAGCTTCACCCAGAACAATCTTGTTCTGAAACTTCTATTTTTAATTCTTAGTTCACACAATTATATTATTAAACCCATGAAGTTAATGAGATTATCCACATGCCCTAAGATAAGCAAGCATATACAGTGTCTTGCTGTATTAAAAGCTTAGTTGAAAAAGTGGCAAGAAAAACAGCAGAATTAACCCAATAAAGAAAGCAGATTTTCTGTGGATTAGAACTAAGGCAGAACTTTGTGCTTTATCTCACTTTCCGCTGGTGTTGACCAAGCGCTCTGCAATCTTCTTGATGGTTGAGCTGAAGAATCAGGAGAAACTGCAGGTGCACTAGGATGACAGCGGAGTGGGTTAGACACCAACCTGTCTTGAACACATGAACTCAATTTCCTGTCTCATCATCAGTCTTCTTTGCACTCCTGGACAGGCCACCATGAGAAGGGCCTAACTGACAAAAATATTCAGCTAGCTACTTAAAATAGATGGGTCTACATTCAAATTGCTCCCCAAAAGCAGAATCTCTGCTAGGGTAAAACAATGCAAAAAGGCATTCAACTTAATCTGATACAGACGTGTACACACAGTTTAAAAAAATCCTCAATTCATATTCACTCCAGCATTGAAATCAATAGCAAAATCAGAGAGCTAACTGCCTGCTTAGGAACTGAGTCCTAAATAATTTTGCAGAACTGGGCTTTCATCTGCTCTCCATATGTAAAATGTCAATACTATTTCATTTCACATGGCTGCTGTGGGACAAATGACAGAGAAAAACCCATTCAAGATACTACTTCCATTTGTAAGGTTCTTATGTTAAGAGCCCCATTCCAGAAACGAGGACTTACATATCAAATAGAAAATGCAGCTATATCAATTCCATGCAAATTTCCTACTGAATTCTACACAAGCAATCCATCCTAAACATAAACTCCAATCCAGACCACTAATAAAGATACTGACAACACTGTGAAGATCAACTTACGATTTAAAAATGCCTAGAGTTTGAATGTGGCATTACATTTCATATTACAAAATTATATCAAAGTTTGGCCACTGTATTTATCTGAATTTACCAAGGATACCGCTAAACAATAACTACTTACTTCAAAAGACTACCGATCATTTTAAGGATGTTGCAGATTCTGGCATTTTTTAAGTAGCATGGTTGAGCATTCAGCCTTTTCTCCAGAAAGGATGAAGTGTACCCAGGTTTTCTTTAGTGAAAGAACAGAAATTCCACTTGCAGAACCACAAATTTGGTTACTTGCAGCATTCAAACGGTATGTGCCTTCACTATTAGAGCTAAAACAGTTACTGACAGAACTAATACACACCAGGTACTACAGGGAATAAGAGACATTTCACCAGTAGGTCTCAAAGCTATTTAGTGACAGCAGAAAATACAGTGCCTCAAGGCAAAATGTGATTTTTTTTAATTATTTCTTTGAGGGGAAGAAAAAAAAGCTCCCAAACCTTAAATGTTAATACAAATCCCCCTGTTCTGATCCTACCCACCCTTCAAGTCCTCTGTTCTCCCACACCTGACCTGACCTTTCCTGTTAACTAACCACCTAACCTTTCACTACCTGTCCCTCTCTCTTTTGGTCCTCACAGTTCTGCTTCCTCCTCTTCTACTCAGTTCCTGCTGGATGTTTTTGTCCTTCTGCTCATCACTTGGGTGCAACTCGGAAAAAAAAAAAAGGAGTCTCCCTGCTTTCTGCCCCTTTCCCGCAGCCCTACAGCCACAAGGAGCAACTGCAAGGAAGCCCTGCTTAGTCTCTGTAGCCTGGGATAGATCATGCTCAATACAAACGGGATTTTAAGAAGATGTATTTAATAAAAATTCCAGCAGTTTACTGAGAACATGAAGTGAAGATTTTCAAATGCCCATAACTTAGACAGTTTGGGTGTTTTTCTCATAGTATAATAAAAGCTGCATTCTACCAAGAGCTCTTTTCCTGTTGGTATCCAATGCTTCCCTCCAAAGCAGACCGGGATAAGGATTTCTTAATGAAATACATTAACAGCAAAAAGAGAAAAAAAGTCCTTTCTACCAACCCTGCTAAAAAAGCAATGTCCCTCTTATTTTGTTCTGAGGAACAGCTGAGGAAAGCATTTTATCTGAAGATCTACAAACAACTCAGCCACTGTTCAGCACCAGTATAAAGATTTTCAATTGGATATTACATTAAATTTTAAGTAATACAAGAAGCCCTGCAATGGAAAATGTTATGCAGCCTTAATAACAGAGCAATCTGCCAGCTACAGCTCTAATAAGCCTTCATTTCAACCAAAATGGACAAGAATGGAAAGGATTCCCATTCTTATCCTATTAAAACGCACACAAGTTGTGCTTTTCACAGGGGTCACATTTCATTCATTAATGTTAAACTCCTCAGAGACAAGACAGACTCTTACTCAACGCCTACAGGCTTTGAAAAATGAAACACAATCTCTGAAGTGACAACATTAACATTGCTCCATTGTCAAAAGAGTCATCTTTTCCAGCAAGTAAGCTCAGAGCGAGATAAAACATTGAGATGGTCATCTTTTAAAAACAAAGACTACTCTGAATTCTATCCTAAGAAATTAAATAAAATAATTACTGTTATCTTAATTTCAGAGTTTTGCATGCAACAAAACCTCATCTGAAAGTGTAAATGTCCATTACATAATTTGAGTTCAAAGTTCACTTTTCATAATGGAAAAGTCTGCTAGGTGTCTAAAATAAATAATTTTTTGAAAAAGCTTTTTCCATGCTTCTATTTGAAACTGTCAGTCGATGCAAAGTATGATTTTACATGATTCGTGTGAACAAATGTCTATGTTTCACTTACAGCATGTTGCCAAAACATTTAATGTATATAAGCAACTCCATGTGTCAGCAGACCAAAAGAAATTGCTATAAGGTAAGGTGAGTGCCAAGACAAACTCAGCAACAGTTTCTTTTTTAAAATCTTGAAATATTTATTTTCCTACAGCAGCCACATGTGTGCATGGAAATAATTAACAGGTAAAAGACGCAAAGAAATCTGCACATGACAATTTATCAAAACTTTCTATTTAACTTTCACTCTTCACATGCAAGGTTTAGCCAACCTATTCTGTAGTAATATTGCAAGGAACCTTTGCTGTACATTTAACACTCCGCTTCTGTTCTCACATCTTAAGAAATCCAATAGATCATGCAGCTGTTCTAATATTTACATTTAATGCTTCTAAATATTACCATTTTATGGATCTTTATGATTTTGTTAAGAAGGAAATCCAAATTAGGTAATAGTCATGCATAATACTTATTTAAATATATCATTTTGTTTCATAAAACTATCCAACAAACCACTCAGATGACGTTAGCCATGTTGAGACAGCTGAAGAGTAGAACTGCCAAAAACACACACTTCAAGAAGTCCACAGAAGTCATTGTAATATGGGGCTCCATTTTGCACTGGCTTCAGCAAAAGGGCATAAAATGTGCACCTAGGTGATCTATTCTTGTGGCTTCACTGTAGATGGGTTCTGTCTTGTTTTAACATGACTCTGAAGACTTAGTGTCTCTGAAACTCTTTGGGCCGTACACTGATAAAATCCATCAACAATTACTTCTGACAGTTGCACACCTTGTGCTCAAACTTCTACTCACAACCACTATAGACTTTCAAAGGACAACTGCAGATCACCTACATTAGTCTCACGGAACACACTGCTCAAGGGACAGTGAAAAATAAGAGTGAAGAATTGAAATAGTTATTCTTACCCTCACACAAAAAATATGAGTTCTATCACTCCTAAAAGACACAGGCTTTAACCTGCCACTGTTGGCCGAGTGCTGAACTTAGCATTAACGTTTTCAGATGTGTTGCCTTGAAAATAATTTTCTGGTTTGGTAGCTTTGTGTGTTTTTTGGTTGTTGCTTTTTTTTAATTTGTTTTGTGGAGTTTTTTAATGGTTTACTAGTTTAAGTGATGGCACTTCCTCTATATCCAGCTCTGGCATACTCTAGTCACCCCCAGTCATCTGTGTTTCTGTGGGTTTTCTTCTCCCAAATAGCAGACCATATCAAATAAGCCAACTGAAGAAAGGCAGAGGTACAGAATGCACCAAGGAAGGTTTACATGAGACTGCCAAAACTTTGGACTTTGCAACATGTGATATAAAAATTTGAAACTCCATAGCTTCTTCATATTTCTAGTTTTATCCTTGTGGAAAAAAAACGTATGAAAATATATTGCTACAAATTTCCCTAGACTTTCATTTTGGCATCTAATAGCTCAAGGTGGCTTACACAAGTATTCAAAAAATGCTTAAAAAAAAAAGTACAGCCTGTCTCAGATTTTGGTTTATACAACTGGCAAGCTTTATAGCATTTTGATTCAAAAGCTAGTAAAGTGTCCCAGACAATAAATCAAAATAACTGCTATTCAAGCACTACCTGAGTGTATCTATACTTAATTTTGCATTAGAAAGACAGAAGACACGTGGCAGACTATATTGGTCTTTTAAATACTGAATACTCAGGGCAAATGGAAAAGCTGAAAGGCCCAATCTAAACCCTACTAACACTGCTGGAAAGGTTGCTAGTTATAATCGTGTCTTCTAAATTCAGTGTTTAAGCAGTTACGCCTTCTCATCACGAAACAAATCTCATAGGTTACTATACTAGGAAACTAAAGGAAACAAATACAGTAATACAGACACACGTTTTTCCACAGTGAAACCCACAACATGTTATCACAATTTCAAACAACAAATCACTGCAGTTCAGAAAAGTCTTCTAAACTTACTGTGTTAGTTGAATCTTCTTGCAATATTCTATCATATAACTGGATAGCATCATCATACCTGTTCAAAGAAATAATTCGCATTTATTTCTGGTAAGGCAGTACTCCTGACTTTTTGACTGTCCTTGCAATAGTTAATAACCCTCCTGCACTTTTTATACTGAATATATTTAAGCAAACTATATTCATACAAAATTGTCTTGAGTGAGTGCTAAATAGGAACAGCAGTATTTTATGGCACTAAGTTAAAAAAATACATGGTAATTGCTTCATGGAATACTGTTTCAGCAGCAACTTAACATATTTTACACCCAATTTCTTATTCTCCTACCTGTTCTCTTTTTCTGTACCCAATAGGTCCAGTCATCACATCCCAACTTTCCCTCTCACCTCTCCCAAGAAACAGAAACCCCAAAATTTGAAACGCCATCCAAAATAATGACTTTTCACTTCATTGTTGTAATTTAAAACTTTGTGTAAGTTTCTTCTGTTACAATTTTATAAAGTATAAGCAGCCGCATACAGCAAACTGGAGGGATTCACACAAGAGTCCACCCCTAGACTACACCCCATAAATCTTGAAGGAAAATGTTTTCCACCATCAGTACATAGGTTTTAGTAATTCTGGTATTTGAAGTATGCTCAGAAAGGTTACTCTAGCTGCTATAAATGCTTTATACCTTCTGGGAAGCAGATCTGTACGTTCAGCCAGCTGTGTACAGAACCCAAACTGGACAAATGAAATAATTCAAAATACATTTGATTATACAGCTGTTGTGCTATCACCACATAACTAGAGCACATTTCGTGTCTTCAGCTATAGTTTGACAAATAGTTTTTCAGAGCTATTGTTCATTGATTTTGATGCTACACATCCCCTTCTCACCTTGGACACCCATTTATGTACTCTCACTGCTCCCTAAGTACTGCTGCGATTTCCATAGCTCAGCTGTACACTCCAGTTACCATAAGGTATAAGAACAAATGAGAAAGGCAGCACAAAAGCAGAAACGAGTAGAAGGTGACTGCTACAGACTTGAGTAGACATGTTATAATATGCTGTATTCACATTTCCTGTTAGTTGCTACTTTTCCAATGTATTTTACAAGACTGAACATGATGACCATAATCGCAGCTTTACAGGATGACGTTCCAGAATACTATTCTTTTGATTAGCCAAGGTCTAAAGGGATGTCTTGGCCTACAGAGATGTTCCTCACTGGGGAAGGCAGGACCTTATCAACTTCTGGGAGTCACTCAGAATTTAAAAAGAAGCTCACTCCTTCAATTGAACACGCGATCACTCCAGCCTAAGTCTCCCTAGGCTCTCCAGAGCATGGCTTACAGCACCTGCAGATGGGTTCCTGTTCAAGACAACCCAGAGCTGAAGCCTCTTGTTCTTCTCTGACTCCTGGAGAAAATCTATGAAAATGAAACCTCAGCTTTTGTTAATGCCCCTCTCCTCTGATACTCCAATCTCAAGGATCTAACCTGACAGAGACATTTTGTCAAGAATTTTTACACTTTCCACAAAACTGTGGCTCAGTCTCACTTCATTGCTGAAACAACACATAACATTTGTGCAGCAGTCATCTCCCACAAAGCTCTGTTCCCATGCAATAACATCTTCAGTGTAGTCACATAAGCCTGAATAGAATTATGATCTTTTGCACTTCTGAATAGGTTTCAGGAAGGGAGGGGAGGGAATCTGCTGCCATTCTCTCACTGTCTTCCTACTCTATATCAAATGAAGACAGAAAGAGAGCTAGGTTTAATGGAAATTCTTCATGAATGTGTATTTGATATAAAGTGAGTGTGAAATATGGCACATCTAGTTGCCCTGAGACTGTTCCTGTGGTTGTGGAGTCAGCCCAGTTATCCACTTTTTTTAATCCAAGCAATGGATGTTCATTGGTGGCTCATATAACATTTTCAAAGTTAATTTTGGAGGATGTAATGGGTGAAGAACATCAGCTAAATTAATAAAGTACAAGAAAAAGCATTTAGAGGTTTACTTCTAAGTTCTAATTCCTTCATATCAAGATGGCCCAAAGGCTCCAAATCTCACCAACTCTGTATGCAAAACATAACATGGAACAGATTTGCTAGCATTCAAAGGCACTGGAAGCTGGAAGTCCTTCTCAACACCCAAGACAGGTGCTTTAGAACAGAATGTTGATATCAAGGATATATCCAAAGCAGAAAGGTGGACAATAAAGGTCAACATCAAGCCCTGAGGTTATTCATCTTGGAAAGCTGTAAAGTTTCAAGCCGTTCATTATTTCAATAATTCCTGTTAATCTTAGTATGTTATAGCCCTTCTGTAGGATATTTCAAAAAGGTCAGTGAAACAGGAACAAGTGAAAAGAGCTACACTCTACAGTAATTAGGAGCCTAGGAGAAAAATTAAGGCAAAAAACCGCTGGCACTGATTTTCATATGCTGCTCTGGCTCTGTGAGATGAAACGTATACCTCACAGACTTCACCAAAGAAGTGTCTAGTGTTTTATTGTATAATGATTTATGCTGTCATGTAAGAGATCTTTTTAATCTATGAAGTCTGATGGGAAGATTGCAAAAATGCAACACTGCGTAGTATATGCAAAAATGCAATAAAAATGTCTAAACATTGTAATATGATCATGCACAGCATTATCTTCTATAAGCTGCCCAGCAATGCTTTGCCATGTTTTTGTAGTGCCTGAATGCCTTTTTTAGAGATAGCAAGCACCTTTCCAGACAGAAAGTACATTCAGGTTTTACCTTTCCATAGCTTCAAATCTCATTCCAGTTAATCGTTTAACTCTGTGGCTCCCAGGAAACTGCCGCCTTAGTTCCTGAAGACAAAACTATACAAATAAAACGAAAAATACTATTGTTAATATAGTTATCTATACAGAAGCTGGAAGAAGAAAAAAAAATGCCCTTGGCTGATGAATTCAACAACCCGAAATGGCACTTCTGAGTTAAAGCAAATACCAATTTTTGAAATAAGCAATAAAATGTATTGATAAAGAGAAGCTCAGAAACCGAAAATTTGTCTGTTAGAAGACTAATTCTAAGAAATATCTTCCATACAGGTCATTAGATCATCAGGCCTTCTTGGAAACAGTTATTTGTCTAGAAAATTAAACTCACCTACTAAAACAGTTCTGATACTATTAAAACTTGAAGTCGACTTAGTTGCCTCATAATAACACAAGACTAAAAAAAACAAAGACGGTAAGAGCTTATGTGATACTTCTTTAATAAATTGATATCTCAGAATGGAAAAAAACCATGTTAATACTATGCTCTGTGTTTATTTTTAAAATAAAACTTTGAAATCCAAAGAAAATGTTTGTCACTGGCTTGTGTTGAGCCTGCTGGCAGAAGAGGCATAGCTTCTAACTCCTGAAATCAATGAGACACCTGGGCTAGATAAAAGGAATTCATCACTGGCAGATTTCTCTGGATTAGCAAAAAAGGATGTTTGGTAGAGGGATTGAGTCACAAGTTCCCCAGAGCAAACTAACTCTAACCATATCATGAATGCAGCTAGATCGCATTGCAAAGTTTGTAGCTGACTCATTACGGTGGGAGGCAGGACAGTCCCCAGGCTCTCAAAAAGACCAGTGGTTTGAATCACATTAAAAGCTTCACACAGAACCCTCCTTTTCCAGACCTTTATTTATACAACTCAGCTTATAAACTTGTTTTTCAGACCTAAGATACTATCAGAGGCCTATCTCCATAATCTGTTCCATCTCATCACATCCACTGGTCAAAGGAAAAATACAGAAACAAATCAGTAAAAATTAGTAGGTTCCCTCTCTTTCTGTAGATAAACAGGTTGCTAGAGCAGAGCAAAGAGAAATATTCACCTCTCCCAGTTGCAAAAGCAGAGAAGGAAGAGAGAAAGGAAACAGTAATCAAAGAAGTAATGCTAAGCACAGAGTATTTTCATCATGATCACCTTAGCTTCCAATGAACCAAGATCTCAACAATAATATTTCACATAGAAGACTCAGGTTTAGTACAGAAACAGTTTACTGGCACTTTGAGTGATGTCTAGGTGAACTGCTGCTGCTCCGGACAACAAATTGTCGTAAAAAACTACATGTACTTAGCAGCACGTTAAATGAGGTCTGAACTAATGTCCGAACTTACATAAAGCTTCAGAAAAGTAGCTTTGCTCCAGCTTTTACAATACAATCTCCTAGATTTTAAAAAGAACTTTTGCAGACAATCCACCCTGTGTCCCAGTCATCTGGGAATTCCAAAGGACAGTGATTTTCAGTATAAAAACATGCACTGCATTTCTCAATAAAGTTTATAAATGTCAAAAATTGTAACATTTGCAATAATACTAAACTCCATAATCTGCAGATGGACTTTTACATCTAGAAAAACCCCATCAACAATATAAAAAGCTGATGAAATAGCACTCAAGTGTGCAAGTACTAGAAGACCAAAATTGTTCACATTAGATCTGATGACACGATCATTATTAAACCAAATACAGCAGCCACAAGGCCAAAATAAACTCCTGTAGATTAAGATATCAGACACAATAAAGTGACATGAAAAGTTGTGAGACAGTCACAAACAACTAACTGCAACACTTTCAAAAACAAAAGCGCATGAATAAACTAGGCTAGCTATATCTTCAAAATGTTCTGGACTCAGCAGCACTGATTGTCCTCTTTTTAAATTTAACCTGTAATCCCCATAATCATGTAAGTTACTGAGGACTGGCTCTGCATTATGTCAATAAACTACTTTCCAGATTCTCTCCAAAACTCAGCAGTTACAATGGTAAACCTTATTTGTATGTGAAATTTTAATTCACAGTTCATTTGCTTTGTATTTTTTTTTAATCACATCGGTTTTTAATTTTAAAGGTCTGACAGAGGAAAAGAAATATAAACCTGGAGCTCAGCACTGGTAGTGCAAGTGCCTGCCAACAGTAGGTGATTTCACTAAAACATGCGCGTGAAAGAACTGGCTGACTGCAGTAGAGGCATGCATTACACATAGTCATTTTGTGCAGGACAGAGGACAACAGCAAGAAAAAGAGAAAAAGAAAAAACAAAAGTCAGACAAATGACTGAAAACCGTCTCAGCTCCCTCATTTGGAGCAGATGAGACCTATCCCCCTAAGCAAAATGCATCACAGCTGTCAAAAGCTCACTGCTAAAAAACAGAAGTTGCAAAGCTGTTTGTCTACTTTGGGACTACAGCTGTAGCAAAAAGCCACATATGATGTTGACTTGTTTAAATTACCTACTTCTTTATCATAAATCAATCAAATTTAAAAAAAAATTAAAAAACAACTAAGTTTCCTTCTAAGCTTTTAACCTCCTTTCTGAGCTGCATACAAAATGTTGCACTCCCTCATCTAAAGCATTATTCCTTAGAGGGCACAGAAACTGAAATTTAAAATCCCTGCCAGAGTTAACGAAAATAAATAGTGTTTCACAACTGATCTTTCAACACTGGCTCCCTCAACAATTTTGTGAAAGTCCTCCTAAAAAGACCCTGAAAATAAAGACCAAAATTGTTTTAGATATACATCAGAAAACAGAAATATATTTATTTAAACAGTAAGTCTATTTGGTTTTGTTTAAAGAGACAGCTATACTACAACAGAATTTTCTTCTGAGGAACAAAAGAAAGGGAAGTTCAGTGAGTTCACAAGTTCAGCGTGTTGTGCTGTATTTTTCAGTGTATTCCATTTTACCATATACATATGGGATGAAGGCAAACTTGTCAAGTTCTGCCTATTTTCAAATTGCCCTTCTCCCATCTACATCCTCTAGTCTGACCCCTTGTATATCGCAGACCATTAAGTTTCACCCAAATGACATCATGTGAAGCTCAAAGACTTTATGGGGTATTTTGCCATCTGACAGAGAACAAGGCACTGGAACAGTAATCCCTATGAAAGACCTGGACTCCTGAAAATATCTTTCTTTTTACTTAGAATAAGATCCAGCTCGCTGGCTTTCAGGGCACAAGAAAAGTTCATGGGTTTTTTTTCCCCAGTGTTTTCTGAAGGAGGGATAAAATTATTAAAATTTGCCTGCAAAACACACTTGTGCCTTTTTCAGTGGCTGCCTTTAAAGGATTAGCTACAATTGGTTGGGTTTTTGGTTTTGGTGGTTTTTTTCATTTTTAATCTAGTGAACAGGTGTTGCAGTTCTAAACAAACTCATTTTATCTAAATTGTTATTTGTATAATTCAAATAAATTTGCATACAAATTGACTAAACCTAAATATCCATTAACAATATTTTTATCAAGCATCACTGAATAATTTGGATTGCAAGGGACCTTTGGAGGTTGCCTGCTCCAAATCCCCACTCAAAACAGAAACAGCTTCCAAGGCAGTGCAGGGCCATATCCCAGTCCATTTCTGAGCATCTCCAAAGGAGATTCCACAGCTTCTGTGCCGCATGTCCCAAAGTGTTCACTAATCCCATTGTTAAAAAACTTTTTTCTAATATCTAATTGGAATTTCCTTTGTTGCAGCTTATGTCTTGCACTTGTTTTTTGCTGCACATCTACAAAAATCTGTCTCCACCTTCTTTATACCTTCCCATTAGTACATATTCAAAGACAGCAATAAAATCCCTTCTTAGCTTTCTCAAGATTAACAAACCCAGATCTCTCAGCCTTTCCTTATACATTATGCAGTCCAGCTCCTTATTCATCTTGAAGACTTGCCCCAATATGTCAATGACTTTCTTTGATGATAGCCAACATGACATATAATATGACATGCACGACAGGACATTTTACCTCAAAACATTCAAAAAAACAATATAATTTGAGAGTTTTTCAATAAACAAACACTCTCTGTACAATTTGGCAACTTTAATATTGTTCTTGACATTTAGCCTATACCAGAGTAGCTGTAAATGTTTTCATGGCTATTGGAAGAGACATGATCTGTCTAAACAAAAGTTACACATTAGAGAAGGTGGGTGGAGGTGGTTTCTTCCCAGCAGTGTATTTCTTGATAGATACTCTACAAGTCCAAGCTATGGAGTACAGAATATCCTATAACTGTCCAAAGAACTATCTGGAAGAAAACTTAAGGTTTGATGGAAAAGTCAAAATGAAAACTTACCAATGCCAAATCATCTCGACTGCAGTCCAGGGCAGCAATCATCACCTGTTCATATATTATCCAAACTGGACACAAAAGAGACATTAAATGCAGATTATTGATTTCTTCTAAGATAATGGGAAACACCTACAATGTAAATAAGATTAGTGAATTCTGTCTGCATATTTTTCCCTTTCCACTCCTGCGGAACACTACTGAAACAGGGACATTTTAAGAAACTGCTGGAATTAATTAAAAACACATTTAAGCCATTTTATTGCTTTTAGTAACAAAGCACTTTTTGACATCTTGAAAGGCAAAAAACCCTCTAATTCTCTGCAGATTATAGCTGCAGTCTTCTAAACAGATCCCCATTAGGACTTGCTCTCTGATCAGACCTGGAGAACGGCCATTTGGGCTAGAAAGAAAACAAATTTCCCTTAACTGTTTCACTGCTGAGTCCTACAAACATTGTCTTCTTCCTGGATTTGAACAATTTCTCTAAATCAATAACAGATTACATTATTTCTGTTCTAGGCCTACCAAGGTCTTGAAGGTAAAGAATTTAACAGTATAGCTACAAAAGTGGCAGAAAAAAGATTATAGTAGAGGGAAACATGTAATGCAAGTATTAGAAGCACAAAGTGTTTCGAACTCATGTAAATCCAATCAGGTGCACCCAGTATTTCATAGAACTGAAACAGAAGCAAATGTCTTCCAAGATAAAATATAAAATAAAAATAAAATGAACAATAAAAATAACAAAGGCCCTCTCATTTTTAAAAATAGTTTCTGTGATATGACTTTTCAATATTTTTAAAAGAAATTACTATTTCTTGCTAAGTATACGAAAGAACAGAAACAGGCATTTATTTGCCAAAATAAAAGTTTTAAAAAGAGGGTTTTAAAACCCTCTTCCTCATTGGAACTATCTGTAAGACATATATTCTATTTTTATTATATAATGTATACATTCTTCCATGAATGTAAAAATACATACATAGATACATACAAAATACAGATAACATATATCCATGATATAAATTACAGATTATTTTAAAAAATTCTGAACACAAGAATAAGATACTTTTATAGTTTATGAAATTGCTCTCCCCATTCAATCAAACCTCTACTTTGATACTCTAACTCTAGCGCAGGTTAGTGTCAGGTATTTGCTTAGAGAACACTTGTGAGAGAATCAAGTATCCAATCCAGAGGGATGTATTCTTCTAATCTGTACTAGGGCTTACTTGTTCAAGCTTAAAAAAAAAACAACCTAAAAAATGCCAAAGGTCTTATTTCTCTACTTTGAAGTCCAACTCAATAGCTTTGGACTACTGATTGTCCAGAAGAAAATCCCAACTTTTCATTAAAATTATGATGTGGATAATAGTATCCCTGCCCCTTAGACTGAATATTCAATAAGTTACTTTTATTTTAAAAACACTAATAATGGTAATTCCCCACTCCCCCCCCGCCAATTACACTGGATGTCTCCTGCCTGAGGAAACAAGTTACAGAGATACCCAAATAATCTACCCCATTGCATTCATTAGTTTCCCTTCTATATGTGTTCTCAAATTAGTCATTATAATATCCAGGAATTTTCTGAAAATACATGAAACAACAAGACTAACACCCATCACATACAACTCATTCACTTTCTGTCGCTACCCAAGAAAGTATTCTATTGTATGTGTTTGGGGGGTTTTTTGGATGTTGTTTTTCATTTAGTTGGGTTTAAAACCATATACAGTTGCCATTCTGATACTGTTTTTAAAAAAAATTAAACAGAATGCAAATACGTAAATAAATTTTAGATACTTCTATGCATTTGCTAAGAACCTGAGGAACATCGCAGCTAATTTATCTAATTAAAACTGAATGCCAGGTTCATGAAAGAATAAAATATGTATATCTGGAAAAGAAGGACAAACTCAACACTGAAAAGAAAGGAAGGCATGTCACAGCCTGTATTACTGAGAACAATGTTTCAGAAAGGCATCGGGAAGAACTGAGAGGAGTATCAAGGTCCTCAACAATTTCTTACTAAAATACAGTTCTCATAAATTACTAGCAACATGGTAAGAAGAAAGTAAAAACAAGGTTAGTTCTCAAAGTTCTTCTATAGCAGAGGGAACCTACGACAACTATCTTGCAGGTGGGTGTATTAAGCCTACCCACGCAGTCTAAAAACAAGCACGTTCCTCACAGTTACAGTGCCAGACCCCCTCACAGTGCAACATTTTCTTCAGGCACTGAATCTCCAAATGCACTTCATGACTCACTGCTGTGCGTATCAACATATTATACTTTGGGTAGATGTATTTCTATCCAAAAAAGTACAACATCTGCAGTGGTCAAGTTCCATAAACTGGAAAGAACTCCAGAAGAGAATTAGAGTTCGGAGGGTGCAAGACAGAACCAGAGCAAAGCATCAATACAAAAAAAACCCTCTCTGTAGAACCCCAAAGCCAACACTGAAAGATTCCTCACCTGACCAGAAAGGGAGGCAAAGTGTCTTTCTGAAGTGACCATGTGGATTTTAATTCCTGGAACACTGTATGAAGTTAGGCATTTGAAATTAAAGTTAACTTACTAAACTAACCGAACAAAGTTAATCATATGGAATACTGTAACTTTTATTAGTAAATACAATGTACTACTGTGGCTGCTAAAATCCACTTGTGACTACATAATAGCAGTTAATACAATGAAAGGACTACAAGAGAAATGTATTAGAGAATGTCTATATTAAATTACCTGTATTATAAAAAAGGGGAAAAAAAAGGAAAGAAGAATGAGCATTAAAATAAAAACCTGTGTGAGATTAATATGCAAACCTGTACAATCTTGATAGCATTTTGTTAAACTTTGTTTTATTTTATGCTTATAGTAAAGAGTGCTACTGTATTGTGACACATTTCTAAACAATTCTCTTTTAGTATGAAATGTTATATCCAAGCTTCTGTCTACTAAAATTAGTATAAGGTAGTTAAAATGCCCTGAAAATAACGACTTCATTAATAGTGGAAACTTTCAACTATAATATCACAAATGTAATGTTATAATAAAAACAGCCTTAATATTAATTCCTGCAGTATGTATGACTTGATTAATGAGTAGCTTTCTCTTTTATAAAAAGATATTTTTCAATTTTTGCCGTGGTGTTGAAGAACAGAGAATCAGTCAAATGACAGCTAGATAACAGTTTCAATCAAGCTAAGTTTTCACATAATGGTCTAACTACTAATCTAGCAAACTAACAGTTCTAGTCAGTAATGTTTTCATCTGTTTTCACTGCAGCCCATATCTTGGAAAGAAATAAAATCCAGGAATTCTGGCAGCCTATTAGACTCTTAAGAAAGTAACATATATGTCATTAACGTCAGCAGATACAGAAAGGCGACACAGAAGTATAAAATAGAAGCTGAAAAGAAAAAACAAAATCAGATAATGGAAGTTTTAAAAATAATAATTGTTTACTTACTGTCATCTCCAAGTTTAGATGCATATTCATTAATTAACTCTTCTCCAACATCCACTATCTGTTCACTGTTTCGGTAGTTTTCTTCCCTCCATTTCCTCATTTTATCACGCATATCTGTGGGCAAAGGGGAGAAAAAAATAAAAAGAAAATATTGAGATTTCCGGATAGCAATGGAATTTGAATTTTATTTCTGGAAAATACACATACGAAGAAGTGGTTGAGAGAGCAACAGATCTAAAAATCTAGGATTTTTGTTTCAAGAGTACATTTAGTATGTGTGAGATCTCCAAGAGAGCAGGCACACTTATGAAATTGGCTAGATAGCACTACCTAGCCTAGGTTTTATTTATCCTTTGGATCAGGAAATAGCTAAGAATCTGATTTTATATACACAAATTCATTTATATACATGTAGATGTTCCATACACAAGAACAGATTTTGAGGAAACTTATGGAAAACAGTTTTCATTAATAGATAGTAGCTTTACTAATATGAAGGTACCACAACAACTGTCGCCAATATTTAAAAAAAAAAAAAAACCAAACACTTTACAACAGCTGGAAAAACAAGCACAATGGTAGATCTAAACACTGTCAGTTTTTCTTGCATTTCAAAATGCATAGTTAACATAACTGACAGAAAAAATTAAGTACTGAACTTTCTTCCATCTACCTGAAGAGATCTCGGATAGCTCATAAGACTGTTATTGTGCTACATTTTTGTATTTTGAAATTCAACCAAAACCACTGCAGGGCTACATTTCATATACATGGGTAAAGGTAAATGGTTCTAGCCACTCAACAGTCCCTGGAAATTCAAAGTTAGACAGCAAGAATGTGAGAGAACACAAACATTCACAAAAGCTGACAAGCTAAACCCATAAAAATAAATAAGCTGTCTGATTTCTACCTACTCATTTACTTGGAAATTATCAATGCCTCCATTCCAGTGTGATTCCAAATGGAATAGCATCTGAATTATGTATAACAATGCACACCTACCATTCATCACCCAAGCAGAGCACTTACGGTGATGGAAAAAAAAATTGCAGGACAGAGAACAGTATATCAGCTGATGACCAAAAAACAAAATAAAAAACAAATGTTCTCATTCATGTG
This sequence comes from Anarhynchus alexandrinus, assembly GCA_008711295.1. NCBI lineage: Eukaryota > Metazoa > Chordata > Aves > Charadriiformes > Charadriidae > Anarhynchus > Anarhynchus alexandrinus. Next base: position 1,037,783 of record VUYV01000115.1, read on the forward strand.
AATCTGTCGAGAGGCTCGTTACTTTTAGAAATACTGACTTTTAAGTAAAAGGCAGAAGAAAGAAAATGCTAAAAACTGCAGTAAAACTTATGCAAGGCTTTTTACAATGTTGTCAAACTTAATGAATTTTTTACTACGAAAGCTATCAAGAGTCAGGCAATAATAACTGAAGTTTTGGAGGCAAATCTACGTACAGCACATAATACAAGTTTGGCCAGAAGTAGTCGGGGATTTTAGAAAAAAAAAAAAAAGTTGTTAAAGAAATGTCTAGTTTTAATCACAATTACTCCTGTCACAAATAAAGGCTGGTCCGGACCAATTGATACATTTGTTTCAGTCTTAGATTCTCTTAAATTAGAGAGCTTTGCACATAGAAATCTAAACATTACAAGTTCAAAGGAGCAGACGCACTTGCCACAATGTTTGTTATTCCATAAAAACATGCAAGCACTCTACAGGAAGCCAAAAGACATAAACTGTGTTTTACTTTTGTGTCTGTTAAGGCGTCAGTTAACTTGGCCTGAGCAACCAGATATGAAATAATCCGCTTATAATTACTTATACTTCGACTGTTTAGTTGGATCATACTTTTCAAGTCCTTGATATCTAAAAGCACCTGATGAAATTACCCCTATCACTAGAGACGTAAATTGTGTTGTCCAAAATGTTACCCTGACATATAACTGCTACCACCAGCAGTCACTCAGGGACCCCATAACTAGAGCTCATTTGTGTACTGTTCTTTGTTACAGACACCAAATCTTCCACCACACCTCAGCTCCACCTGCTCACATCTTACAACATACGAATCAAACCAAAAACCCCACAAATCCACCAATTCAACAACCTCACCTAAACGCACAGGGAGTGTAATGGCCTCGCAACTGCTCTCTGTTGGTCAACAGCCGGCTCGATATGAGCCAGCAGTGTGCCCAGATGGCCAAAGTGGCCAATGGCATCCTGGCCTGTAACAGGAATAGTGTGGCCAGCAGGACTAGGGAAGTGATTGTCCCTCTGTACTTGGCACTGGTGACACCAAACCTCAAATACTGTGTTCAGTTTTGGGCCCCTCACTACAAGAAAGACATGGAGGTGCTGGAGCATGTCCAGAGAAGGGCAACAAAGCTGGTGAGGGGTCTGGAGCACAAGTCTTATGAGGAGCAGCTGAGGGAACTGGGGTTGTTTACCCTGGACAACAAGAGACTGAGGAGAGACCTTATTGCTCTCTACAACTACCTGAAAGGAGGTTGTAGAGAGGTGTGGGTCGATCTCTTCTCCCAAGTAACAAGTGATGGGACAAGAGGAAATGGCCTCAAGTTGCACCACTGGAGGTTTAGATTGCATATTAGGAAACATTTCTTCACTGAAAGGGTTGTTAAGCATTGGAACAGGCTGCCAAGGAAAGTGGTGGAATTGCCATCCCTGGAAATATTTTAAAGACAGGTAGACATGGTGCTTAGGGACATGGTTTAGTGGTGGTTTTGGCAGTCTTAGGTTGATGGTTGGACTCGATGATGATCTCAAAGGTCCCTTCCAACCTAAACGATTCTATGTTCTCTGTGGGTCTCCAGACCCCTTACCCTTACCTGGACGCCTGGCCAGTACTGTGCAGGTGCAGGCAGAGGCAAAGGCAGCTCAGCTGGGCACTGTGGACACTGCCTTTAACCGTAACAACTCAGCTTTCAAAGTGGCCTCAACTAAAATCCCAGCATCTCACCTTTGCCTGTTGTAATCCCATAAATTGATATATAAAATCCATGGTAAAGTGATCTGTCCCTTTGATTACAAATGAAAATTAGGAATACCTAAAAGCAAGCAAACACAGCACCGAACACAACAAAAACATTACACCAACATTTAATTGCACACAGATTATGACAGATAAAATGTGAGACTTTTTTCTATTTCCTAGAGTCCTTCCATACAAAGTAAAGGTGAATTCAGTTTCTAAGTCATAGGAAGGAACCAATTTTGTCATCTAAAGTGGACTCGAACTACTAGAGACACTAAAGATAGAAGTGTTCACTTTTAAAATTCATTTGGGATTTTCTTTGTTACATATGATGTCCCCTGATAAACACATTTGCAAGGAAATGGCCTTGCATATAGACTGTTAAATTTCACCTTATAAAGCATTTTATATTTTCAAAAATTACAAAGAATTCCTTGAAAAAAGTCTTTCATGAACATGTAACAAAACCTCATAGTATGCTCTGCTTAAGCAGCACAATTTTTAATGTAGAAAATAGCAATACGAATTTAATGATCCATAAAACTTTAGTAATTTAAGCAAAAGTCATCATGAGCTATTTAATATCTTCCAAAATATTTTCATTTGATTTCAATTTATATTAAAAGAAATCTAATTAAGAGAATATGCCATCCCTTTCTCTTTTTGGTTTTGATATCCAGCGAAGAAGAACTATTGACTGGAACAAGAATTGCCACAACAGCATTCTAAGATCTCCAGAAAGCCCGTCCATCACTAACCAAAGTCACTGCTTCATTTTAGCTGGGCTTGAGATGCTAAAACTATTATGCTTCTGTGCAAGGTAGAGAAAGAAAATCTGGTTTATTTTGTCCAATTCTGACAATATGTCAGATGAGGTTTCTGTGAAAGCTAATTGTCATTTTATTAGTTCTTGACTATCATGACTGCTTCTTATTTCAAGATCACGCTAATTCTGCACACACAAGCTAACCTGTGTGCTACAAAACCTGCTCCTGAAACAAAGTTATACGGGTATGTTCTTTTTATTTTTTCTTAAATATTTCCACTCACAGACCAAATTAATCTTTAATATATCACTGAAACCACATTAAATATTTATGAACAGCCTCCATAAAGTTCTACAGGGCTTAAGAGGCTCCTCTAAGAGGTTCTACATCAACAGTTAAACTGAAGTGCTAAACTACTACATCATGCTGCTTTGCCAGACTTGCAAGCCTTCGCTCCCTGTCACTCCATGTAGTTCTAATTCCTGTAAAGATGAAGGAAGCAGGAAACACAATTACATTTTCTACAGGATAATTAGCAACAGTGGCAAGAAAACAGAGCAACATATCACCTTAGTCTCAAATAAGTAAGCTGTTAAATACGTGACGTGTGTCCACATATACGCATTTCTTTTAATGCAATAGCACCCTGAAGCCACGTGCGGACCATCTAAGTCCACTGATCAAGATCCTGAAGTTAAATGAGAGGTTTTCCTGCTCCACAGGTTTAAAAATACACTTTAAAGCTCAAGACACAGCTACAGACAAAGTAAAGAAAGAAAAAATAAAGACATGCCCAACAGTGGAAATCAGAGCTATTTTCAGTTATCTTCCCTAACCACCTGTGCAACGCATTTACCTAACGTACAATTTAATCATTGTTAAACCCCCATCTTTGTCCTAAAGAACCCAAGCGAAAAGCAAAGCAAGGTGCAAAGTGTATTTCATCTGCCTCATGTTACTCTTCCCTAACCTCCAATCATACTTTTTGTCTTTGAGCAACATGTAAGTTAAAGCATCTTGTTTAGAAAGGACTGAGTATATTAAAGACATTTTTCAGATTAATACCAACCATGCACCTGGTTTCATAGAAATTAAGTGTATAGACAAATTCAAGATGAGCTACATTCAAATTGTAGAGCTGTGTTTGAGTTCTTTGCTAGGGACTAGGTCACAACACTGCTGGCATCATCCCACTCACGAAAAGCCTCACAGCACCAGGGATCTGTTAAAGTACGCACAGAATAAAGAGAAGAGCCGCCATCTCCAAGAAGAGCCTTTGTATGGTCTGTTGCACGAATCTGTTCATTTTTACTTTACTTTGCATCTCTTACAATAGAGGAAAAATATATATAATTTTTCAAATGTATGCTTCTAAAGTGCAGACAGCTGCTTGTACCAATGCAGATTTTCAAGGTTTTCCCCTACACTCCAAGTCTTTCATTTGGATGTAAACTGGAAGATATCAACTTAGAAGTTGATATGACAAAACTCCACAGCTTGTCCCCAAAAATTTCCTATTCAGCATATCCATATACAAAACCACAATGCCACAAATGTCAATCAAAACTGTTGGAAAGAGAATATGGAGATTATTGAGAGCTGGGCCCGTGCCAACCTCATGAAGTTCAACAAGGCCAAGTCCAAGGTCCTGCATGTGGCTCGGGGCAACCCCAAGCACAAATACAGGCTGGGCACAGAATGGATTTAGAGCAGCCCTGAGGAGAATGACTTGGGGGTGTTGGTTGATGAGAAGCTCAACATGACCCAGCAATGTGAGCTCACAGCCCAGAAAGCCAATCACATCCTGGGCTGCATCAGAAGAAGTGTGGCAAGCAGGTGGAGGGAGGTGATTCTGCCCCTCTTCTCCACACTCGTGAGACCCCATCTGGAGTACTGCATCCAGCTCTGGGCCCCCCAACATAAGGACATGGACCTGTTGAAACAAGTTCAGAGGAGGGCCATGAAGAAGATCAGAGGGCTGGAGCACCTCTCCTGTGAAGACAAGCTGAGAAAGTTGGGGCTGTTCAGCCTGGAGAAGAGAAGGCTCCAGAGAGACCTTACAGCAGCCTTCCAGTACCTAAAGGGGGCCTACAGGAAAGATGGGGAGGGACTCTTTATCAAGGAGTGTAGTGATAGGACGAGAGGTAATGGTTTTAAACTGCAAGAGGGTAGGTTTAGATTAAATATTAAGAAGAAATTCTTTACTGTGAGAGTGGTGAGGCACTGGAACAGGTTGCACAGGGAGGTTGTGGAGGCCCCATGCCTGGAAGTGTTCAAGGCCAGGCTGGATGGGGCTTTAAGCAACCTGGTCTAGTGGGAGGCGTTCCTGCCCATGGCAGGGGGGTTGGAACTAGATGATCTTTAAGTTGCTTTCCAACTCTAACCACTCTATGATTTCCGAGTGTAGGATGGTCATCTCAGTATGAATTAGCCAAGTTCAAAAGCAGTAAGCTTGAGCATGCTATTGCTGGCCTTTACATTAGAACACCAACTCTGCAATACTCTCAGCCAAAACAACCTGGGGCTAAATGTACAGAAACATCCACACTGCATGTGCTGCCTCCTGTGAAAGTCTCATTTCTCTTTCCAATCACTGACACCTGAGAACAAGAGCTTTTCCCACAGCTCTAAATTAGTCTAGCAATGCTACGGTGATGCAACCAAATATGAGAGCAAAACTAGCTATAAATCAACCATCAGACACACTGGCAAGAAAGCCCTCTTCTTCATCCTTAATCATTCAGTTACAGCACTACTTCCTTCAATACCAAATAAAATATTTTCCGAGAGTAATGCAATTTGAGCTTAAAATGGAATATTTCAAATTCCATTCTGTTTTGGAGTCCTGCAGAAAAAGGTGCAGGAAAGACAGCATGGGCACTATTTCTGATGGGCAAGCTACGAGCATCTGCTAAAATACACCTTGTGCAATGATCCTCCTCTTATCCCCATACTACAAAACCAAATCAACCAATAATCTACGCTCACGGGATTACTCTATTGCTCAATCATTTCTTCACAGATTACCAGTGAATAAATGAAAAGACAAAGATCACACAGCTGCTCTCTGCATTCTCTTTTCTACTGCGTAAGGTTTGCAATGTATTCGACCACCTAGCTAAAGGTTCCCCCTTGATGGCCAAAATTATGGAGGAGCACTAATTTATTCCTGATGGAGACTGTAAAGGGCTCGAGTGCTGCATGAACTCACATTTGACCACATACTGTTTACGAGAGAAGAGCCATTCAGAATGTCAGGCAAACCTCAAAAATCATTGCTATTAAAAAAAAATAAATCATTGTGACCAGTTAAGAAAGACCCGGGGAGCAGGATTTTCAGTAAGTTTTATGTCACTTCAGAGCTGCTGGGAGTTCCTCCGCAAACGCTTATCATCACGCTTTAGAAAAACACCAGGTAATTTTCAGGCGTTCCAAACGGTGAACGGAGCCACAAGCGGCTGACCGAGCCCAGAGGCCGTTTGTTCCCTGTGAGCGTTCTGGGGGCGCTGGGAGGCGCTGGGAAAGGAGGCCAAGCGCTGGCCCGCGGGGAAACGGGGGCCCGTCCCCACACAGCGGAGGCGGCGGCGGCGGGAGGGCCCGGCCCGCACCGGGGGCAGGGACGGGGCCCTCTCCGCTCTCCGGGCGGCGGAAGGGCTGCATGAGCGCCGCCGCCCACCGGGGCGGGGGGGTCACCACGGCTCGCCAACTCCGCTTCCCGGGCAACGCCGCCCCGCCTGTGCCGGCCACCCACAGCCCCAGGGGCCAGACCCGCCGCCCCCCGGCCCCGCCCGGCTGCCCCGCCGCGCAGCGGGGCTCCGGGGGCACCCCCGCCCTGCGCCCCGGGGTCGGTCAGCCCGGCCCCGGCCNCCCCCGCCCTCACCGGCCAGGCCGGCAGGAGACGGCCCGCAGCCTCCGGGCGGGGGTCCCCGGGGGACTGGGCTGGCAGGGACGGAGAGGTGAAAAGCTGGCGCCTGTCCCGCCGTGGGTTTGGGGTTTGTGCGGTCTGTGGTTTGCTGCTTCCAGGGTGCCGCGGCCGGGGGGGACGTGGGGAGGCTTCTCCCCCGGCAGCCCGCGCCCGGCCTGCCCGAGGGGCCTGGCCCGGCTCAATGGGAACGCGGGGTCGCTGCTGGCTTAGCCCGAACCGGAGACGGCACTGAGGGCGGCACGTTAATTCCTCTTAATTTATCATCCGCCTCCAGTTGGCATGGCGCAGAGTTTTACACCTTGAATATGCGCTTTGGTTTCTTTTCAGCTTGTGAACTGCCAGTGTGTTTCATGCCCCCCAGCTCCTTCTGGAGATGAGGATGAACCATCACGGATGACGGCCACAAAGATGATCAGAGGGCTGGAGCACCTCTCCTATGAGGACAGGCTGAGAGTTGGTGTTGTTCAGCCTGGAGAAGAGAAGGCTCCAGGGAGACCTTATAGCAGCTTTCCGGTATCTGAAGGGTGTCTACAAGAAGGCTGGAGAGAGACTTTTTACTGGGTCATGCAGTGATAGGATGAGGGGGAATGGCTTCAAACTGGAAGAGGGGAGATTTAGATTAGATATCAGGAAGAAATTTTTCACTCTGATGGTGGTGAGGCACTGGAACGGGTTGCCCAGAGAAGTTGTGGATGCCACATCCCAGGTTGGATGGGGCTTTGAGCAACCTGGTCTAGTGGGATGTGTCCCTACCCATGGCAGAGGGGTTGGGACTAGATGATCTTTAAGGTCCTTTCCAGCCTAAACCATTCTATGATTCTGTGAACCATCTGTTCCTCTGTGTTTGCCACCCTATGTGCAGTGAACCACTACAGCACCAAATTCCTGGTGATGAGTTGGAGAAGCCCTGAGGGGGCACACAACCAGGAGTGGGGTCAGGGGCCCACCGCTGGGCTCTGCCCACCTCTGTCTCCTCTCCAGCATTTATTTTCCAGCACTGTGGCTTCTGCTGACCATCAGTCATGGAGATAAATGGTTTCTTAGTAAAGAAGGCTCCCGTTTTCAATACTGTACAGATGTTAAGAACTAAATGTATCTCCACTGAAATTGTTCCAAAAATGGCAATGGATTTTTAACTTCATGTATGCTAAAGGAACTGGTTTTTAGAAAATATCACCAGGAACGTACTTGTCTGGCGTTCTGCTGTGTCAAGATCTCTTCTGGGAAATGCCTCAGACTCCATATACCAAATTAATCCCCTAGCTCCATCAACATAAGTGCCCTAGTATCAAGAAAACTGTTTCTGTATTTATTGTGTTGCTTCCTCTGAACTAGAATAAAATAATTCTTAATGCAATGCAATCTACATGTAATGACTTTGACAGCTAAAAGGCCTCTACTGGAATTCAAATGGTGGTCTAGAAAGACTGTGTATGCTTAATTTTTCTTCCCTCAAAAGTGGAGTTTGATCTTCTAAGTCACTGAATTGTTTAGACCTTGTATAGCACAGCTGTACTTCCAGCTAGTTTTACAATGCCAGCGTCTGTATTACCTGAACACTTCCAAAAACATTTATGTACTTATTCTCTTATTCCTATGGGTAGGGAACTATTACTCCTGGTTTACAGGTAAAGGAATGAATGCAGAAAGGTTACATGCCAGATCCGTAATGGATTTAGCACACACCTGCTCTGCACATTACAGGGTAACACTGAAATAGCTGAGGTGAAATGAGAAATCAGCTTGCAGAGTTCAATTCTGCTGAATTGCTGAGCTAGCTATAATGCCTAATGTGGGACGCAGACAGAACTTTTAAGCAAATAAATCCAAAATTTTGATCCTTTTAAAAGCCCTGTCAGCTGCCACCTAATGCTGAAGGAACTGACATTTGAGAAATGTGTGTTTGAAGTGTTTGGGAGGGGTTCAGACTTTCGGTTCCTTGGACGTCTAGCTCTGTGCTTCTGCACCTGCCCACGACTTTCTGTCGCAGCAGGAGGCAGGAGACGGTACCTCACAGGCGCTGGATCCAGTTACTGTTCGTAGCGATAACTCGGATCTCTCTGCTAGCCGGATTTAGACAGCTCCCTGGTTATGTTGGATTGCTTCCTAAGGCATGCAGCCCTCCACCTGCACTATAAGAGGAGACTGGATCCTCAAGTTATGCACTGTAAGTGTTGCCTGCTGCCTTCTCTGGATGTAGTCTTGAACGACTTGCCTAAAATCACATTGAGCCGCTTTCTGCTGAGCTCAAAATTGACCCTTCCACTGCATTCCTGTGCTCTTATTGTGGAAGACAAAACCATCCACGCTGACCAAGAGCCGGGAATTATTGTTACAATATCCGATTATGCCAGATATTGTTATAGTTGGAAAAAGAAATGGTTTTGGTATTAAGCTTTTTCTTCTTGGAAACTAAAACAGTGGTTTTGAAAGCTGTTTTCTGATGCCAAGGGGCTCCATCACTTAATTTGAAGTTGAAAGTGTTTTGCTAATAAAGCTTAAAATGCTCTAAAAAGGCAATAGTCATATGAAATCTCTTTTCTGGCTCAGTCATGTTCTGCTCTTGTGCCACTTCTGCAGGAACCCACCAGAAAGGTAGTGATCCAGATCTCACAGAATGATGGTAAATGCAAAGTGTTTTGAGGTGTCTGTTTACAAATGCAGAAAACTTACCATAAGCTTTTTGTAGGTATCACAGCTAGTTCTACATATTACCAAATGAAAATTAAAAAAAAAAAGAAATAACAGATATCCTTTTTCACTCAGTTTCCTATTAAAAGACCTTTCTCTTTTATTATGAAACCCATCAGTCAGTTCAGTCATAATTCATTCAGAATTATGGTTCAGAGAAGTGACACCTACCACGGAAGAAGAACACAGTAATTTTATTTACAGCTTACCAGTACAGCAAAGCATGGAAGTCTGTGTCCTGTGCATGAGATACGGGGCATATAGAGATATTTGGGCTCATCATCTAATAAGATCTAGAACCTATTTTAGTTCAGTAATGTTGGGGTTAGTTTAGTAATGTAACAATTGTGGCATCCTTCAAGTACGTAGGAGATAGGAGAAAACAACTCCGGGACAGTCATGGCGCAAGGAATAATGTACCTATATAGGATCTGTGAATGAATAAAGTGCTAATTTGTCTTCTGTGTGAACCAAATGGTTCATTTGTGTGTTAAGATGAACTTTCCCTCTGTGCACGACTGTGGACAAACTTCATTTTATGTATGGAGTGTTTACAGATAATATTAACTTGTGTAGTGATGGTAAAGATCAGTCCCAGAAGATAAATTAGTGGATGAAAAATACAGGAAATTTAAGAAATTTGAATCATGTGAATTAAGGACTCTATGCTTTGGACTCAGGCCTTTGAGCCTGATCCTACTCAGCATTCATTTATTAACGTTGGATCTTCAGATGTTTTCTTACATCAAGTTTAGAATTTCCCAACATGAAAGAAAAAATAGGTAAGAAAATAAATGGATAAATTTGCTTTAGGGGATTACTATGAGGAGTAATATAGAGAGGAGAATATTTTAACATGTTTTTAAGTTTCATCACAGCATCATCACAATTAAGAAACATCAAGCAAAATTTTGTAACCTAACTTGAAAAATTTGGAGGGTTTTTCCTTATCATTTTGACTGGCACAAATTATTATATATTGGAACATATGTATATTTTGAACTTGTAATTCAGCATTAGTATTCACAGTCTAAGGGACAAGAGGAGACCATAGCTGGAGGAGTTCTTTATCCTTGAGCTATAAATCTTCCTGGCTATTGACACTCACAAACGGAGAACACGGCCAGAATTACATCATTCAGCGTGCCAGGAAAAAAGGCAAAGAGGAGACACTTTCAGAAAGCTGGGGAAAACGAGAATTATAAATCAACTTGATGAAGTGACAGCTTTAACAATCCTTAAGCAAGTCAGACAGCACTTCCTCTACAGCTTGATGCTCTGGGCTGTATCCTGAGAACCTCCCGGGGCTGATTTTAAAATGGCAGTGAAGTGAACAAACACCACAGATCCAGGATCCAAGATAATATGTGCTTCATTTTTAGCATTTACTAGCTGAGTACATACAAGCTTGGAACTGCTGTCCCAAAGACAGCTCTCTGCGTGCTTAATTATGAATTTTTGTGGAGTCTTAACTAGATCCTCCGGGCATTAATTAAATGTAAGAATCCATTAAGAGTAATACGTTGCAGAAGCTTAAATTTGCTGTTGGAAGCTGTTATTTCTGATAGCTCAGGTGGAGAGGAGCAGTGGGGGAGCTGCGGAGGGGCTGTCATGGCGGGGCAGGGCCCGCGCGCTCCGCCAGCCTCCTGCCTTCCTTTGCCTCCCGACGGAGGTCAAGAACGGGGCCAGCCCGGCTGGGAGACGGGCAGAGTCAGGCCCCAGTTCATCCGTTTTCCTCGTCTCTCCCCGGGCAGCGTGAAAGCACCGCTCTCCCGAAGGCGGCCCGGCGGGCTCGGCAGCCTCCAGCTTGCTTGTCGCAGGCAGCGATACCCCTCCGAGGGCAGAGCAGGAGAAAGAAATGTCGTGCCCACGTGCCTGCTGGGACGAGGGCTTCTCTCTTGCACAAGAAACGAGGACGAGAAGCGGCGGGACCGCAGAGAGTCCCAGCAGATGTGCCGGTGCTCCCGAGCCATCAGCTGTAGGGGAAGTGGATGGGGAAGAGCCGGGGGTCTGCAGTTGAACAGGTCCCATGGCCGTCCTTCAGGGGTGGTGGGGGCCACCGCAGGCAGCTGCGTGGGGGTCGGGTGTTCCCTCCTGCTCTCGCCTCTCCGGCTCCCAGCCCGCTTACGCATCTCCTCATAGCTCCAGTGCTGTGTCATAGACGTTTGGGGTCTTTCTTTGACTGACTTGAAATAAATTGTACTGAAGTTAAGGGAATTACAGTGCTCTCCCCAGGCTGAGGTCTGCTCTCAGAATGTTTTTTCAACGCCCTCCTGACATCCTGACCATTTAAAAATCTTCTAATTTCTGAACCTCATGTCTGTCTCACAAAGAATTCTCCTGTGCTTTCCCCTAATCCTTATATTTATTAACTTTGTTCCTTTTTCCAAGTTCTCTCTTTGTGTTCAGCTACGTCTCATTATTTTTGCGATGTCTCTGAGATAATTTTGTCAGTCAGGACAATCACTGGATGTGGAGGGAAAATGATCTCTTTGTTTTATTCATGTTTTATTCATGGATACAGTGGTTTGTGTTTCTACCCTTAAAAAGAAAGGTAAACTGTAGTGGAAACAGAGACTGGTTAGACTTGCCAAGGCAAAATGATGGTGGCAGCTTGTTGGTGGTAGCTAACCCAGTCTCGCTTCAGCAGAGGCAGAAATTACTTCCATACTGTTCCTTGAGCAAAGTGTCACCTCACAGGAAAATAGGAAGTCTGTATACTTGTTTCTCATCTCAGTATTAGAGATGAGAAAATCAAAATACAGGGAGCTGATGTAACTCAACCTGAACTCCTAAAGCAAACAAAGGACTTACCCGCCATTCATGCACAATCTGATTGTCCAATTTGAAAGTCCTTATTCTTGGTTTTAACCATATCACTATTCAGTATACAGACACATTTGTTTTATGCGCTTCTCACAACGTATGCTGCCAGGTCCTGCTGCAATTAGGGTAGGTTCGTGAGGTGTCAAACTTAAACATTAATTTTTCTAGGTATTCCAGCCCTTCTGCCTTGACTTCTTAGAAGCTTAGTGGCAATGTACGCATTGTTATTTGTCATTTAACCCCTCATTTTCCTTACAAACTGTTACGGGCTGTTTGGCCAACCCTTATGAGTTTCCGCACTCTCAGCTAGGTGCTCTTTTACCAGCCCAACCAGTTGCTCTCACACTCCAAGTCACTGGTTAGAAAAGTAGAGTCCGTATCCAAAGGATGGGGCATGTCTGGAGGAGCTACAGTGAGCAGCCCCATTGCAGTAGTAACACACATCAGTATTGGCAGCAGCGTCTCCAGCTGCATTTTATTCTACCCGAGCCATGAGCACACCAAACGTATGAAACAGCTCAACTGGGAATCAAAAGAAATTCATTAGAGGGCCAAGAGTGCCTTGACTCCATACCCTGCTACAAAAAGCTGAATTAGATACTTGCTGGTTCTCTGAATGTTAAGCTACTGATTGCTTCATCCAGTTCTTCTTCAGCTTGGGGCTTCTTTTTGGAGGCAGAAGCAGACTGTAGAAGAGCAGTGGTAGAACGTGGACACTGCAATAGCAGGTATCCCTCAGCAAGTGCATAGCGATGTGCTCTGAACCTGTCCCATGAGATGGCCTGGGGAGGTTCTCTGCAGATGCTTTTGGTAGAGTGGCCTCAGCTGCACCCTGAGATACCAGGCAGTCTCAATTTCTGCCCTCTTTGCTTGATTTTGGAAGAAAAGTTTCAAGGAGGGGAGGAAGTTTTCTCATGGATTGATAATTAAAACAGAGTTAAGGAGGATTCTGACTTTTCTGGGGTGTCACTACCTTTGGTTTGGGATAGAAACTTCAGTGGATGATTTACACATCTCCCCCGCCTTGCCACATCCTTGGCAGTATGGCTGCCAAATGAGAGAAATAACATTTTTAAAGCACAAGCCAAGCAGAAAATGCCTCATAATAATCTAAACTGTGATTCTAATTACCATGACATTGTTACACACTAGAGCTGTTACATAAGATTTAAAAAACAATATACAATCCATCATTACAGTCTGCATGAGTGAGTGTTAATGGACTGCAGCTTCAGAAAAAAAAATTAATCAAAACAAGGCTATGATTTTGCCTGCAAATATGACTCTCTACATGGAAACTGTTCATGTTAAAAGTCAGCAGCAGAAAGGTTCATCTCACTTCACTTTAAATGCATGCAGACTAGATTTCTCTATGAAAGGTGTTTATCTCAGGTTCGATTTGTAGTCAGTGGAGCAAACTACGCATTTGTGGGGTATGTCTCATCCTTAAGTAGGTGTCCAAGGAATAAGCTAAACAACCTACAGGCAACTCTTTCTTTCCATTAACTGTAAAGGGAATTGAGAGGACTAGCTCAGCTGCAGATGTCTTCATTGACAATGTCTATGTTTATTTAGATGAATTATCCCTAGAGGAGTATCTCCTGTCCTTGCTTGAGCCTTGCTACAGCCACTGAAAATAGGAAAGAGAAAACAGTGCTTTTAGCAAATCTCTCTCTCTTAGGGAACGAGACATTAAAGTTCTCAACACAAAGATCCTGAGAGTCTTCTTTCTTCTCTCCGGTGATGTTCCTCCTTTCTCTCACCATTGTAAGGAAGTGACATTTGCAAGTTTTTATACATCTACTAATTGGTGACTTAAGGAAATAATCCAAATAAATAATGGAAATAATCCATTTCCCTTTGTTCATCTGTATATTTTACGGTCACAAGGCTTGTAAAAGAGAGTCTTTAAAGAAAGTTCTTCACTGGTGTTAAGTGTCACCATGCTTTTCCAGCAAGGAGCCTGTGAAATACTTATGTTCCTAACAAGATGATCACCTTGAAAGAGAGCAATGGAGCCCTGGCTAGTGACAGAGATCTTTTATATCAGCCATAACCATGTCCCGCTTACAGGGAAATTGCTATCCACCAAGGTAGGACACCAAGGAAAAATTGGTAAAGATAATTAAGTGCTGTAAATGACTGCTTGGGCAGACTGTGGAGTCTTTCTCACTGAAGGGTATTAAGAACAGACAAAATAGGAATGATTGCATTAGAGGATGGGAAAGAAGAAAACAGCTTACCTTCTGATATGACTGACGTTGCTTTGCCTTCTCGTCTTCACGTCTGAATTACCTATCTTGGTAAAATGCAAACTGTAGCTTTGTAACACTCAAGACAGGATATAAAAGGAGAGGAGGGGAAACTATATATACTTAATTTAAAAGAAAACAAATCACTGAACAAACTATTTTTATTTCATACCAACAGCACATGGGGTTTTGTGGGGTGAGCTGCCTGCTGATCAACATGGATATGGCACTGCTGCTGCAGATGAGAAACTCAACATGACCCGGCAGTGTGTGCTTACAGCCCAGAAATCCAACCACATCCTTGGCTGAATCAAAAGAACCGTGGCCAGCGGGTCGAGGGAGGTGATTCTGCCCCTCTACTCCACTCTCGTGAGACCCCACCTGGAGTACTGCGTCCAGCTCTGGAGTCCCCAACATAAGAAGGACATGGACCTGTTGGAGCGTGTCCAGAGGAGGGCCACGAGGATGATCCGAGGGCTGGAGCACCTCTCCTATGAGGAGAGGCTGAAGGAGTTGGGGCTGTTCAGCCTGGAGAAGAGAAGGCTCCGGGGAGATCTTATTGCGGCCTTTCAGTACCTAAAGGGGGCCTACAGGAGAGCTGGGGAAGGACTTTTTACTAGGGCATGTAGTGACAGGACAAGGGGGAATGGCTTCAAACTGGAAGAGGGCAGGTTTAGATTAGATATCAGGAAGAAATTTTTCACTCTGATGGTGGTGAGGCACTCGAACAAACTGCCCAGAGAGGTTGTTGAGGCCCCATCCCTGGAGGTGTTCAAGGCCAGGTTGGACGTGGCCTTGGGCAACCTGGGCTGGTGGGAGGTGTCCCTGCCCATGGCAGAGGGGTTGGAACTCGATTATCTTCAAGGTCCCTTCCAACCTAAACTATTCTATGATTCTATGATTCTATGGCCAGAGGATGAACCCTAATCCTCATTTGACGGGTGCTGAAAAAGCTTAGCAACTGTAAAAACATGGCTGTCTCCTCTTCTTTCACAATTGTTCTCTTGAGAAAAGAGAACAATTCCACCTGAGGAACCTGAAGCACCACCTGAGGAACCTGAAGGTGCACAANAAAGATGGTAGAGGGCATCACGTCTAGGTGGACCATACTTATGCCATGTATAAGATCAGGCAGCAAGGCTGGTGTAAAGAGTTGCCTCTCTTGTCCAGACCTATTGTCTCATCCCCGAGAACACAGTGTGTCTTCAATTGTTTGCTGGTTCTCAACAAAATTAAACCCAAAAAGAGCTTTATACAAGGAGGATCATTTGCTCCAGCTCAGGGCCAGGGATCTATTCCCTCAGTAAAGTTAACCATATTGAAGGAGCAATACCCTGTGGCCAAGGATAGGAAAAAATGGCTAAGGATTTCCTTACATGTGCAATGATGAATCCCTTCTGTTGTGGAACTGCAGCTGGATGGTGTGAGTATTCTTCTCTAGAGTTTTAATTTTATACACACTTCAGTTTTTGGATTATTGTGCATTTTAGTTTTGCCGAGTCTCATTTGCACATTATTTTAGCATTTAAAAGAAAACACTTGTTTGCTTTTGGCACAGCTGACTGCCGACTTGTTTAGCTTTCTTTATCACATATTTTGCCAGTTTAATAAAATTCAGTGTTTGTTGAACAATTTATTGCTGTAAAAGCAATTGCAATGAAACGGAAAGCCTCAAGACATTACTGAAATATTACAAACCACCAAGCAATATGTACAATTTAGAAATAGTGTTCCATGATCCCAAAATTGCAGGCAGAAAAAGCTCCAATTAAATCAATACTTAATTCAGCAGAAAAATCAATGTTTTATACGCTACCAGACTTAGAATTTACCAGGGATAACATCTGCCCTGCAGATCAGCATCTTCTTCAGTGCAGTATTGCAACAGTAGGAGCACTTCCAGTCTGCAGAATAGCACATGAGTTAGCAGGTGACTTCTTGAAAGGATAACTATGTGTGGCATGAATGTGAACACATACATACTCAGAGTGCCATATGGGCTATATTTATTTGGTGTATATATGCAGAGGAGAAAGAAGTATATGTGCTACATTTCATATAATGAAACAGGTGTTGTTGCTTTTTTGTAAAACACTTTTTGTTCTTCTCATGGTTTTCTGCGAAGGCAGAAAAAGTAAGCAGGAAAAAAATGTGAAGAATTTCAATAACAAAAGGTGCTATAAAAATGCTATTGACCATAAAGTGATCCTGAAAAATTTGTAATTGTTATACACTAAAGTTCCAGTGTGACTTTCCTAATTTCCCTAGTCTCTTGAACTAGGACCTACATTGCCTTTGGGAGCCCTTTCCAGATTTTCAGATCAGCTAATGAGTTCATCAGTATCCAGATATTATTCCAATAATAAAAAAAAAATTACCTCCAGTTTCCCATATGTTGCAAAAAAGTAAAGCAGGTCATCATCATATGTATAGCTTTTATAATATTGGCATTCAAGTGACTCTGGAAACCATGGCTTCTTGCCTCCAGCCTTCCCAGTGAATAATTCACCACCATTCTGCAACGATTACAGGCTGTATGTGCTGGGTGAATGCACTTTGTGTATATTTGGCTTCTTAAGTCCTGGCAGGAGAAGTTAGATGGAATGCCTCAAAATAACAGGAGGCACCTGCACCCTATTGAGAATGTTATTAGTGGGAGAGAATAAAGACCTCAGCTTGTCCAAGGGTCTGTGTGTCTTATCTGCTCCAAACGCAGATGTTGTGTATCTTGCCAATGCCTCCCAGGCTGGTGCTCATAAGCTTGCTCTACGGTCCTCAGGGCTCTTAAAGAACATCTTAAAGTTCACTTATTCATTGGTTCCTTTGGTGAAAGGGCAAATACTGAGTATGTTTGTAGCACCTATGACCTTATCGCAGTTTGTAAGCCCCATTCTCTGAAAAGCCAGACTCCAGGATTTATCGCTCAGAGTTTAAAAAGTTTTAAAATAGCATCACAGATCTGTACTGATATGACAAGAACACATGCTAGTTTTGAGTGGCTTTCAGGTCGTGATCTGCTGGCCTGAGCCCTCTTATTTGTGTGCTTCGATAGTAGAGTGATGTGTAGACTTTGTAGGTCGACTGAGGGATAGGAGATCATTTGGGATGTGTTTTCCAAATCTGTCACATTTTGTCACTGTGCTCCAGATCTTCTGGCCTTGAACATCTTGGAAAATTCACCAAAGTCATTCAGCTTCTCTCTGACCATCTGCCTGCCTCACAAACATTTGGCCCACATTCTAAGAAGTTCTTCTGATGGATCTGTGGTCGTTGCTTCATACCACATGACTAGTTTTCGTCCTTTGATTTACAGCACTTCTGTGAATATTTTCTTCACGATGATACAGTCATTTCACATCTATTGTAACAGGAACCTCGCCATGGCATTTAACCCAGAGTGAAGAATAGGTTGTGGCCTTTTTCTGGTCCCACAAGGATCCTTTTGCCTGTTGGCCTGTTCCAAGGCTTGAAACTAACACTGCACATACCTTTCTGTTTTACCCTTCTGCTCTCTGCCATTGCACATCTATTAATCTTTAACAAGGGCTCCTCTGTAAGGCAGACCTGCCTTTTCTTAGCGTGGATCTTAAGCCCCATTTTTTCTATTCTCCCAATTTTATGTGTATCATTCCGCCTTTTGTTCTTTCTGATGATCCCCTATATATCATCATGATTTCTGTGTAAGCTGCGACCATTTACTATCTCCACCATATTTCTTCTCTTCTTGCTGATCCAGATAGTCCTTTCTCTTCCATCTTTCGTTTCTTCTTTTCATTCTTACATGAAGCAAATATGCAATAATTCTTCTTTTTCTTCTGTGCTGTCATCCTGGTCGTATGATGGGTTACTGTCACCACTCTCAGATCAGTTTTTCAGGTCTTCTCATCAATAAGTATCTGCAAATCTTGTTTTTCCTCTCCTCTTTTCCATTATGCCCCTCTCTTGACTTCACTGTGGACTCCAGACACATTTCTGAATCTTCTCTTCCCCAGGGTCTCTCAGATGACCTGGTACGGCTCAGACTGCTGTTGAATGCTCAAGGATAACATTCAACCCACAACTCTTGTGTGCAGATAATCTTCACCATCTCTGCAATTTTCCAGATCTCCTCCACTTCTCTAGCAGCTACTGTCTTCTCTTCTCTGTCTTTTATCAGTAAAAAACCCACCACAACAACCACAAAACCCAGATCCACCCCCCAAACCTTTCCTTCCTTCTGCTGTCAGCCTGCTGTTATCCGTAGTTGAAGGACTCTCAGGTATTGGCAAATTAAGTTTTAAGTTTCCTTGATTCAAAATAAATGTTTCACTTTGGAAATAAAACATTTGGCAATGGCAAATCTAAAAGTTGCAGAGCTTTTCCTTCCACAGAAACTTTAACTTTGATGTCCATACCAATTAAGGATGTAAATGGACCCCTGATAATCTGAATTTCCTGCCTGTTCTACGATGAAGCCCTGTTATTACAAGGAAGGGACTTCTGTCTGTCAATGTCCACTTAAGTGTCCAACAGAGAGTTTGCCAGCATGAAATCCTGAGGGCAGTTGATGACTCCCCTATGCACCTAGGGAGGAGATCGTATATGCTTCCCAAATGTGGCCTGATTAGCCTCTACATTGCTTACCATGTGTGAACAGCCAGAAATCAGCAGGGTATCTGTCCTCTTTACACTTCTCACCATGCTTCAGTAGCCCCAGCTTTCTAACAGCCCAGTTGCAATAATAACAAATTGTATGAGGTGCTGATGTAATGCACTTTAGTATATACTTTTTTGCAAGCTACTGTAGAAATGGACACTTTTTTTTTTTTATTTTCCACATAGAGAGTGGTAAGCATGAGGAAATATTTCCTGAATTCCCTAACAATCTACTTTTTATTCCAAAATACATCTGCAGGCACTTCTTGGATCTTTTGTTGCATCTTGCTAGCTTTTTGGGAAAGGCCAATAGCATGGACTTGAAGTGAATACTGTGCTTTTCCAAAACTGTATAAACATACATCCAACTTTCTTGGAAATTTAAGGATATATTCTCTGACCAGAGATTTTCACACATATGCTACTTTTGTTTTGTGTCATAAGCAGTAAAAAATTAGTTACATTAACAGCATTGTGAGAAGACTGAGCAAATACACAACCAAGACCTACCTAGGTTTTAATGAGATTGTGCTGGAAGTATGATTTAAAAATGCATTATTTTTCCTTTAAGTCCAATGATGAATTCTGTTGTCTTTTTTTAACTAAATATTTCCTGTGCATTTCTTTTTTATTACTCATTTGCTGTTGCACAGAACTGCCATTTTTGCAAAAGGCAGCAGTGAATGTAAAAATGCCTGATGTGTCCTTAGAGATGAATGAGTAGAACACTAGTGTAGAATCTGTAAAAATTAACATCTTTGAAGGACACCAAAGTGAATTGCATATGGTCATTTTTTTTTAATTTCTGCTTCATTCATGTCCAGGTCTTAAATCTTAATATCTCCAGATAATTGTGAGTGGCTATGCACCCAGACTTACCAGGGAACTCAAACACTTCTATAACCACATGAAATAATCAACTGCCTTTTGTCTAACTACAGCTTTTCTCAAAAGGAACAAAGTATAAGGGGAATTATAATCTCAAGCTGCACTCCAGACCGGCCTCAAACACAGCCTTGACGTCAACAGCCTTTCCTCGCAAAACAACTGCTTGTCTTCCAGCTTCTGAAAGTAAGCCACAGATGGAAACTTCGACCAGAGAGGAACACAGCTTATGTGCTGAAATTGCTTATTGTGGAAACCCAAAGAAACTGTGCATATGTCTTTAGCCTAGTTCCACAGGCAAGAGGAAAAAAATGGTGAATATATAAATTTTAACAGCCCCTCTCAAGCATAAGAAACCATACTGTGTTGTCATTTACACTCATAGCATCTCTTGAAGACCTGGCATCATAGAAACAGAAGTGAGAGCTGATGGCTAGATCACCCCTAACTATAATAACAACCATCTGGAGATTAGGAGAGAAAAATTTCCATGATACTCCTACAATGGAGTTGCCTCTAGTGAATAAATCACAGGACCTGAACTCAAGCCCGGATGCCAGGGTGTGAGAGCTTTCTGCTGAAAGCTCTCTTATAGTGAGAATTAAAAGGGTTATTGAAACTTTATGTACTTCTCTGGCAATACAAAAAAGCTCATGCTTGTGGGCGATGCTATTTGGACTGCCATATTCTGTATCCTGAAATTCCTGGCAAAAGAACTGCCTTTACCGTGGGTGAGGTCTCAGAGGCTGCGGTCTGATGTGGTCCTCACAGGCTACACCCATACAAGTAAATCCATGTACAGAGGACCATGTTGTGGTACTGAAGCAAACTGGCATTGAATGGTCTGCATCTCTGCTGCTGAACTCTCTTGTCATCCACAACACGGTGGCCAGATCCAAACTGCAATGGTCTCTGACCTCTGCCTCTCCCTGAATGGCACCCAGGAATTAGCTGGGAGATTGCTAGCTGGCCTTGGACACAGCCATCCCAGGGACTGTTTTGGCAATTTAATAGTAGAGACAGTTGATTTCCTGCTTCTGGGAACACTGTTTGATTTACTAACCTAGGTGTAGCTATTGGATACCATTTAGAAGAGTGAATGAGACCAAGGTCACATATAAATTGAGAGATACGGTGGAGATCAAAGGAATGGCAATCAGTTATGTGAGCTCAGATACTGACCAGTGAGTGGCAGTGGATTTGTGACATCCTTACTCTCAGATGATAGTATGGATTGTCACTGTGTTATTTTAAATTTTTTTTCGAGTATTCATAGTTTGAATATTTTTTCTGCCCGTACAAGCATGTTATAAATCTAAGGGAAATTTTTTCACTTCCAGGACATGTTTTTTTACTCTGTGACTGATCCTACAAATATTATTTCCAGGGTATGCTCATACTCAATGAGTAGAAAAGCAGAAAAATGGGTCCTTCAATGTTTAGAGGAATGAATTGGCTATGCTTGCACGCTTAGTTCTCCTAGACGCATCAAGGAGAGCTTTGATTGCAAAAGACAAGCAGAATCTGGACCAGTACATGTGTAACAAATTATTTAGTCATCAGCACTTTGCTTTGCAAATAGATGGCTGCTAAAAATAATAGTTGTTACTGTCTTCCTCTCAACTGCACAGTAGTTCTACAATGAGTACCAGAGATGCATTAGTACAGCAATTGAAAGTTTCAACCACAACATTCTTCTCAAAGGTATCACTGCTAGAAACCCCAGGGTCATTAAGTGGAAAGGAACAAGAACTTATTCCACTACATGAACCGCAAAATATTTCTGAACTAAAAATGTGCAAAAGTTGTCAAAAAAGTAGCTACTGTGAACCACACCATACATAAAGTGTTGTAACTGGATCACCTCTCGGCTGAGTAGTTCAGGCTGTTGCTCAAAAAAGATTTTACTTCTGAAAATCAGAATGAAAGAAAAAATCTTTACTGATGAAGGGAATTTATCATTAGCTTCAGTACCATCTTTCATTTTGCTTGGTATTTATTTTGGTTTACATTTACTGACAGTTTAGGTAAAATATTTTACAATCTGGTGACAAACTATTAAGTATGATCTCATTAAATAGTTGATGTTCACCAGTGTATTAAAGAGATCTACAGATAATGTGTGGGGTTTATTTGGTCCCCAATTTACTGGACTTGATCCTACTTAATAAATTTAATTTCTATTTCTGTAAATGGCAAGATTTGGCAATATACTGCAATATCAGAAGCGAAAGGCAATACGTTAATGCTGCCCCAAGTGTTAATATTAAGTCATCTAGAGCTATACGCTTTGCTCTTTTTACCTCTCAGACATTTTGTATCCCATATTTTAGTTATGAAGAGAAAACATGGTATATTGCCAGCACAAATAGTTTCTTAGATCATCCTATGATGATGGTCATCCACTTTGTTCTGCTGTCAAGCACAGTTTATGTACTAATAAAATGATGGAATGATATACTTACATATTTGCAGGGAGTTCACATGAAATGGTATTAAAGTGGGTGATTTTTACATAGAATGTGTTTTACTGTATGGATACTTCCTGTAAAAATAAAGGAATGTCTAAATTCCTTGGAAATTACATCTTACGGTGCTAGAGATGGTGCGAGAGCTGTTTGTAACTCTTAGTTTGCAATTTGTGTGGATTTACTGCTTGTATTTTTACATGCAGTTATTGATATGAGTTCTTAGCAAATGTAACTGACACTTTTATAATCTAGGTCAAACTTAGTCTGCATGGATATTCTATCAGTGCCTTTTTACTGTTCTCATTTTCCATCTTTGTTCCATAACACAAATGCCTTTTGTTTCTATAGGAGAGGATCTGCCCCAAATCCTTTGGAGAACCGAAAGAGTCCTGACGTCCCATGGATGCCAAAAGAAGTTGTACCTAAATGTCTGTAATAATTCTAAGCAAAGACCTTAGGATTTGTGCCATACTTACTTTCATTTTACATTCCTCTCTTCAGACTATCAAAACGTCTTGATTTTTTTCCTTCCCTGATTGAGAGACATCACCTTTTATTTTTCTGAAGGTGAAAAACCGTGTTGAAGTCATTTTAGGCAGACAAAAGGAGCTCTTTTGTCCTGTTGGGAAGTTCTAACTGAACTTCTTCAATCACAGCTATGAGAAAACTTGGCTGAAGTTTGAAAACTGAGATGCCACTGCTAAATTGACTAGACAGCTATAACGGTTACATTTGACTGAAAAATCACTTCTGAAAATACTCACTGGACAGCTGTCAAGAAGCACCTCCTCACTCATGATCTCACATAGGAAATGGGAAGGGCATATATTATTTATCTGCTGAGTTTGATAAAGCTGAGGCTGAAAAAGCAATTGTATAAAGAAGACTGCAAATACCTCGTTGCTACGTTCAGAACAAATTTCTCCCCCAGATTGTTGCCTTATCCTGAGGGAGAGGGTGGAAAATCCTGCAGGAGCTCAATGCAGTGAGTCAGATGCTGGACTACACAGTGAACATTTTAAAAGGTTAGGATGCACAAGAAGCAGTCTGGTTACAGAATCACCGTGGCCTCATTGTTCTGCCTGTGTATTCTGCGAGAGCAATGTGTGCAGAACGCAGGGGAACACACACATACCACAAAATCAGCACTGCAGTGGAGGGGGGACCGGTAACGCCTTGTTTTCAGATTCAGTTGCTCCATGTTTACAATGCGCTTTTGCAGTAGTTCACTTGTAGGGAAAGATTTACTCGATATTTTTCTTTTTGTGAGATTTTTTGTGTAATTTTGAGCTCTACGGGCTACTAATTTGCTACAGAAATTCAGCGTCTCCATTACTCTGTGCATTTAATAGTACCAGTTTCCAAAATTAACTAGTTAGTGATGCAACCAGTAAGTCCCAGCCCAAGCAGCCACTGTCACAGGTACAATACAATCGGATGACTTTGCCCTCAGCTCAGATTCCTTGGTTTGAAAATCTTGAGTAGCTGTACCAATCTGTTTTATAATGAATACTTTGTAAAAAACTTTGGCCCATGAAAAGCAAAGGTTTCATGCACATTTTATTTTCATTGGAAATGATTATGAATTTGTGACTGCGTGTACTTGATGTGTGTGTGCCTGGTTGAACACCACAGCCTATCAAAGGAAAAGAGACCACTGTAGTTAATGGCAGCTTTCACAATCTTCTAGAAGGAGGCAAAGCTCAGTTGTGGGGAAACCACAAAGGTAATCCTCCATGCATTCCACAGCTGTTGTCCTAAAGGAAATGAGTACATCTTGTGGGTACTATGAATTATAAAGATAAACTTGGACAACCACAAAAAAGCATTAAAAATTAAATGCAGCCTGACTCCTGTTTCATTTTCCTTTTGGAGGTACACAGCTCACTGTCTGGGTCGGTGTTACCTAACCACAAATAGCCTTCTCATCTTCTGCAAGCTGCACTGTTGGATAGCCATGACCCAGCTGCTCTGTCTAAAGATGTCAGAGGAAGAGAAAAACCAGACTACTACAAGTGACACAGCGAATACTCCTTTCCTGTTACAAATTCCACATTAAATCTAAGTAATTACTTGGCTGCAGTGATACTTAGTCTACATGACAATGCGTTTACAGGCATTTAGGAACAGCAGTTTACAATAATGCTTGCATATGGGTTTGATATCTCATGTTGTTAAAACAAATCAGCAAGTCTAGACTGTAATTTGCTGAAGCAATTTATGGTTCTTTCATGGCTTTTTTCTCCAAGTAGAGGTGAATACATTTGACTGTCCTAAGAGGAAGGATGGTAGTGCACATTCATTTCATTTTAACTGTAAGACTGATCTGAATCAGAAGCATTAACATGCTGATTTTCATACCACGTAAAAACTGCCTTAAACTATTACTGCTTTATTGCACTATGATGTTCAAATATTTTGCCAGCTGCTGATTAATCATGAAAAAAGCACTGCAAGTTGGTCAACACTGCTGCAGCCGTTTCTTCGCAAATGAGAAAATTGAGACTGTCAATGCAAAAGTCAGTGGCAGAGCAGGCAGCAAGAACCCATCTGGGAAACCCTCAGCTGCCTTATATTGTTACTGAAGCCATCGAAGCATAACAGAGGACAGTAGTGGAGGGTTCCCCTTAGCTCTTCATTCCTGGGCTCCTGCTCCAGTAGCAAGGCAAAACAAATAGGTTTTGTATTTCTAGAAACATTGCCAATACTTTTCTTCTAGGTGAGCGAGTACTTGCAGGTAATTTTCTCACCCTAATTTCCCACCTTATTGCAAGTCTCACACAGAATCAAAATCTGTATGACACAAGAAGACACCACGCTCGTTCTGTTGAGATGTGATTGCATTTCTGAAGAATGTAACACAATATTGTTGCTCAGAGAAGTTGTGGAAGCTCCAACCCTGGAAGTGTTCAAGGCCAGGATGGATGGGGCTTTGAGTAACCTGGTCTAGTGGGAGGTGTCCCTGCCCACGGCAGGGGGGGTGGAACTCCATGATCTTTAAGGTCCCTTTCAACCTCAACCATTCTATGATTCTATATACAGCTAAATAAACAAAAACCAAGCTCTCCAGAGCTAAGAAATACTTTTCCAGTGAGACTTTGATTTCCTTGTACCATTCAGCCACGAAAACAAGTCCCTGGTCCCACACAGCTGGTGCCTGGATCCCCACTGTGGCACACCCCAATGCAAAGTCCCCACATGGATGAAACTGTTTCCAGGCCAAAGAATGAGAGGGGCTCTAAGATTTGCAGTGAACCTTCACAGAGACTTCTCCCAATTCGAAGCTGCCCATCGTCCAAAAAGGGAGACTCCTTGAACGTGGACTCCTTGAGCAACTTCAAGGCACTTACCAGCGAGTGAGTACACTTGGCACTGGCAGAACAGAAAAATGGATTTATATGAACTAGTCATTAGCTGACTAC
This sequence comes from Anarhynchus alexandrinus, assembly GCA_008711295.1. Lineage (NCBI taxonomy): Eukaryota > Metazoa > Chordata > Aves > Charadriiformes > Charadriidae > Anarhynchus > Anarhynchus alexandrinus. The sequence continues at coordinate 1,063,389 of VUYV01000115.1, forward strand.
TAATCAGAAGAACATTTAGGCCGTATCTTTTTTATAAAGTTCTTAAAAACCACAGCAACTTAGTCAACAGAGACCTTTTTATTCGCATGGACTGCAGTGCTTTGCTAAGCTGATCAGTCATTATAATGAAGATCCTCATGGGCTTGAGGTACTCTTCCACTTTCTTTTTTTCTTGATTTTTTTAATGCTCATGTAGATGTGAATTACATTCTAACAATGTACTGTTTAGATAATATTTTGTGTGTACTGTGATCATCATGCTACTGACGCACAGACTTTGAAAAACCAAATGCATTTATTTTTCCTAGCAATCATCACATTTTGAATTTACAAGGAAGTGTGTCTTTTTATTAAGAAGGTAGAATGGCCATCATCCTCTATGGGTACACAGTGGCATAACTCCACTAATGTTAATGAATTGCTGATTTGTTCTCATTGACAGTGGAGGTATGTTATGAAAGATGTAACTATATACTCATTGCTTGTTGACCTTAACTAACACCCAAGCCCCTAAATGTCCATCTCACCTTTGCCATTGGCTCTTAATTTCTATGCTTCAAACATTAATACATTGTTTTGTGACAGAAAATGAAATAGAGTTGCTATTTTACAGAGTACTACGTGAGGATCTCACAGCATTATACAGAGTGTAACAAATCGAGCCTCAAACCTTCCAGGGCTGGGGAGAAAGAAGTTGAGTTGGACTTCTGTTGCACATAGGCTGCGGTTTGTAACAAGCCACCTCATTTCAAATTATTGCTTTTCTGATATTATTACACTTTGGGCTGTGTTTGGTTTTACTTACTTTGTGCTGCCCATATGGAGTGCAGTTTTTCTGTAACTTAATCCTTAAAACATCAGTTCTAAGAAAGGATCCTCCTTCATGTAAGAGAGATGTGCATGTTTATTAACATTATCAAGAATCAGAATTGAGCTTCTACAGGCTGGCACCTAGAATTCTCTAAATGGGTAAAAAAACCCCTGTTTTGATGATCTAAAAATGCTGTAGAAAGACAGGCATGAAACTATGTGACTGTGTTGGGGTAATTGACAAGTAATAGCTGAATATCTGTCCCTAATTGTTCAGAGAGATGTGCCAGGTTATTAAATTAACAATCAATCATGAGTGAAAAATGTCCTGGGGCTCATACTGGTGTTTGTAGGAGGCCTCTGCCCATGTAAGATGTTTTTGAAATTTCCACGCGCCATTCCAGGATGTGTGTCATGGCCTCTTCTGAGAAGCATGAAGTCACTTGGCCTTTGGCCTTGTGACTTCCAGCACACCCCAGGAAAGGAGTATCTCATCAGGAGCCTTAGCCTGTAATGTCGTCTTCTTTAATTACTATTCTAGCTGTGACAAACTATATTAACCCTTACTAAGCGCATATGCTGCCATGCTCCCTGAGATGCTTATGCTCAGGTAATCTTTGAACAGGCTTATAGCAGTATCAACAGGTAATTCCAGCACGGGTGACTTGAGTCTCTCCAGTAAATAGTTCATGCACAGAGTCTGATTTATTCTTTTGCTTTTCAACATCTTTTCTGTAACACAGAAAGTTTCAAAATGGGATAAAAATTGACCAAATACAAAGTTGCTACAGTCAAATCAAACACAATTTTCTCATACTCCTTTTCTCCTATGACTGTTGTGAACAGTTTGTTCTTGAGCGCAGGATGGCGACACTGGAATGTGACCGTGACACCCACAACCACTGACAGTCTGATCAGACCAAAGCTGTTACTGTCTCAGACAGGGTAGATCTGGGCTAAGCAGCGATATGCATTTAACCCTTTTGAGCCCTGTACCAGATGGGGAGGTAAAATGAGTCTTTCAGTGCCATCACGCTAGTGTCCTCCATGCAAGCATGCACATTTCCCTGTATGACAGTCACTGTATGTGGCAAGAAGCGCTGTATTTAAACAATTATTTCTAATTAGAAATGTGTACAGCATCACATTCTACTTTAAGTGACACTGATGTAAAGACAGAGCAACTAAACTGAAATTATTTTCCTCCTGATTTTCACCAACGTGAAAACATCATTGGCCTCTCCTTTTTATCAGAGCCCTCACCTTTCATCTGGAAATGCAGCCATTGTTCCAAATGAAATGACATTTGACTAATGACAGGAAACCAATGTCAGAAAAACAGCATGTAACGTACCACAAATAATGCACATAACAATCAATCAAGACTAAGGCATTATGGCAACTGTACTATTTATCACTGCTTAAAACCTATGTAAAGCTTTTCTGGGGGGGGAAAGAAGTCTAAATCTTTCACAGTGGGCCTGAGAAAACAATTCATTGCAGAAGGTATTTTAAGCACTTTTCTGAGTGCGTGCTCATTTCATCTGCTGCTCTTCATCCTTGTCCCGAATTTTTGGGATGAGGAGTTTTCTGGCCCACAGCTCTTGGCTGAGAATGGGTCTCTCTTCTCACAAACCACATCAAAAGCGCATCAGCTGCAGCACAACTATCTTAGACATTTGTCTTTTTAAAATCATAGAATCATAGAATAGTTTGAGTTGGAACGGACCTTTAAAGGTCATCTAGTCCAATCCCCCTGCAATGAGCAGGGACATCTTCAACTAGATCAGGTTGCTCAGAGCCCCGTCCAACCTGACCTTGAATGAAATAATATACTTTTCTCAAAGTAAATACAACCAGCAATCATAAAATAACAGCCCCCATTTGCAGTTGTAACACAACAGTGTTACATTATATATTGGATCCTGGAACCAAATATTAGGTGGGAAAGGACCAGACCTTCCTGGGCACTGCAGCCATATTGGGCTGTACTGGGCCATAAACTAGCCTGTCCAGTCCAAAGATCATATTAAGTGATATTGGAAACTGGTCAGTGTGTTATTCTGAACCTGTTGCTGCTTCAATCATGAGAATATTACTGGAGAAAAAATACATCTAGCAGAAAAGCTGGAACTCATCATACAATAAAGACATTTTCATTCCTTCTTTATGAATATGCTTTTTCGGCTTCTCATAGACTTGAGTTCCCTGATAAGGAGATGGTTGGTCCTTCTGTTGAGAATAGCTTTTTCCTTGTTCCTAAAAGGTTCACTGGGAAACCATCACTCAATCCACCTCTGCCCACTAGAGCGATGATGAACTGCTCAGAACCACGAGCAGCTCCTGCAGCTCCAGTTTAGGGCCTGGCTCCCCAAATGGTGATCCCAGGGCTCGCTTTGGCAAATCTCAGTTCCTGGCCTCGGTCTCTGTCTCGTGGAGCATTCAGCCAAACTGGAGTACATTAAAATGGTATTGCAGAGGTCTGTACAAACTTTACCCTGTGTGGTGTGCACATGGCGAACAGCCAACGGAGGAGGCAAAGGGAACATGTGGGATAAGCTGTGCTATGTCTCACAGGTCTTGTAGATAAAGAGTATCAAATGTGGCACGTGAAGGGGAAGAATTTTTTGTATTTCTTTCTGTGGTTGTAAAACAAGATGTTCTCTGAATTCTTTGGCAGGGTCTTTAAGTCTGTCTGGAGAAAGGCAGCCACTGGGCCTCTTGGAGGGAGTACCATGTTATTCTGGCATTCGCCAAAGTAACTTTGAAGTGAAGGAGGATAGACCAGCCAGCTGGCTTCCAGTTGACACCAAAAGAGTGATGAGGGGCAGAGGGACAACAGACTGAAAGCAGACTACCCACAACACATAAGAAACACGAAGCAGGAGGACCAAAGAGAGCTGTATGATTGGCTGCTATCTGGAGGACCTTAAACACTAGCATGATCACTACCAGACTTTTGGTTCATGTTTCCATGACCTTAGGCTACCAAACAAATTTCAATTTACATAATGCAGGATTTGCAGGATATTTGGCAAGATGTCCCAAGGCCCATCCTACCGTATCTGTATAGATATGACATAAGTGAAGCTCTTCAATATAGACTCTTGCTGGTAAGTTTGGCTAATCAGCTCTGCATTGGGTGAGCTTGTCCATACCTAGATACTTAACAGAAATAAACTCTTCCGTGAAGATAGATTCTGCTCCCATACATGTAGGAATAACACAGAAACATAGTACACACACTTCAAAGAAGCCTCCTGATTCTTCATATTGTAAGTAACTACTGTTCAGTAGCAAAACCTACATTAGACCTGATTTGGTTGTTTGTTTCCACTTCTGCTGGGAGGCTCTTCTGGAACTTCACGTGGTTGATGGTAAATGTCTTCCTCCAGATGCGTAACTAACAAGCTAGGTTATCTCAATGTTAATGTTGTGACCAATGTGATAAGTTTCTGGGAAGTCAGGAAGAAGCTGATTTTAGTAGATGACTGAAGAAATAATCCTACCTTGGATATGATTTCTGCAACAGGAATTGAAGGAATAAACATAATCTGATACCAGAACCAAGAGAAAAGGAGTATATACCAATGCCAAAATTATAAAAAGAGAGAAGAAAGACATTTGTGGGAAAGATAGACCTAGACATAAGTACTTCAGTTGAGTTGGTAAATGGAAAAGAGTGCCACTGAAGATGCCTGCAATCTGGTTTACTGTTCCATCAATCCATTAGTTATTTCTGTAGTACTAAGTTCCATTATTCCTTTAATTTGGTGTTGCCACTTGTATGTCATGTGAAATACTGTTTGAATGGCAGGGCAACTGAGATTCTGGCACACACTGTTGACAGCTGTTTTGAAACTACGAATATGATGTGTGCTACATCTGGTGAGGTTGGAGTGGAAAAGTACAGTGGAAAAGTACAGTTTCTGCTTTGGGACTGCTGGGAAGAGTTTACAGTATCTAACTGTATATTATTGCCTTTATTCAGTAAAGGGACTCTGTAATGACCTACCCCTACAGATACCCTTGTAAAATCACAGCCAAAGATTGATTCCACTATTTCTGCAAAGCTGGTTCGTTCTTTGTAACTAGGGAAAATGACATAGGGTATGAAAGAAGAGGAATGTTTAAATGAGTGAATGAGTTAAATCAGTGAATCAATAAATGATCCAAAAAAATTTTTTTCATTAATTTTCATGACACAGACATGACTCTGCCAAGCAAGGCATCATGTGTGCTCAAGCCTAATAAAGTTCAATACCTATGACTCAGTGGCAGAAGTGGCAGCTGGCCTCCTGAAAGCTGCAATGAATAATGAAGGGATTCTTGGTTTTGGGCTAACATTGTAGATAGTACTAAGTAAAAGACAGTGAAACCACAAATAATGTGCTTTAGAAAGTTTGGAGCGTAACAGCCAGGTGAGCAGTGTTATCTCTGCTAGCTCCAGATCTGACTGTTCTTCAGAGTTGATTTTGGTGTGTGTATGTGCGTAAATGTGGGTGATCTGGATGTCTGCACTGATCTGTTCTTCTCCTAGTCCTCTTGCTTTACCAAGAGAAAAGTCATCCCTAGACAGAAAGACTAAACTAGCAACAGAAAAGACTGACATGGAGTCTATGAAAGGATATGTTTCCTTTTTCCTTTTCATTTTTTAAACAGAGACAGAGGTGTCAGACTGTGGAACAGGAGTGTCAGACATAATGAAGGTACTCTGGGTTCCTGAACTGATTCAGGATGATCATTCAAACCTGAGAACTTCAATATAGGTGGGTGCTCTGCACTCAGAAGATGGTGCCTTCAGTACTTAAGGGAGGTAAGTTTAGTGGCAGTAAGTTTACTGGCAGTTTAGTTCAGAAATAATATAAACATAATAATTTAGCTTGTTCTTTGCAATCTGCCCTTCATAATTTTAATTTTCATACAATTTAGATAAATTTAGGCAATGCAAAGCTAAGATGTATGAAAAATACAGCTGTAAAGAAACTCTTAAAAGCAAATAAACAAGCAAACAAACTGCAAGAGTCCATTGATGGTAAACAGTAAAGGAAAAAATTGACTTACTTTCCTGTGGGGATGCAGGAGGTTCATGTGTACATCCATGATGAACAGCGAATGGTTTTGAAACCGTCTGGTTGTCACAAATGTGTGTATATCTTTATGGGTGTATAATGTATAAATAATTAAAAATGTACACAGTGACATTTTAAATGTCAAAGAAATTATAATTTAGGCTTTCATTATATTATTATACCATGCTGAAGCTAACAGTATTCCATTACTCCCTGAATAATATGTAACAGCGATTTAGTGTTCAGAATAAAAAATTGAAATATCCAAATTCAACCACAGGAGTTTGGGAAACCATGTAACATCTGGGCGCTGAGTAAACTTTAGACCACCCAACCATCATTTGGCCATTGGTTCTGCAAGTAAAACCTCACTAGCTTCTAGAGGTCTGAAGTAGTATTTAGTCTTTCAAAGCTTTTCTGGATGGGGAAAACCAGAAAATTAATATTTCGTAGAGGTAAAATAGTCATTTTGAACTTCCCATTATATTTATCTGCCTAAGAAGCAAGGTTGCTTAAAAATAACATATCAGGAATACACAGGGCTCTCATTTATCAAACAATATCTTATTTATGATCAACAAGGTTTCTCTTCTTGAAATGTGCAGTGAATGGAGCTGACTGAGTAGCTTTCAGATATTCTCAATTTTCTTTTCCTACCAGCAGCTTTCACTTAATGTAAAATCACTCTGTGGCTGATACTCAAATACTTTAAATATGTAATTTTCCCAAAACTAAAGTCAAGTCCTTTTGCTATTTCTTTAATACAGAATGATTAGACTGAGTGTCAGAACTCAATTAAGACCATCTGATGATGGAGCTTGCCTGGGGAAAGTGAGTACATCAACAGCAACACTAATATTTTATTTCAGATGGAGAAAGTCTTTCTGTTGAGGTTGCACATTTCTGTGTACTGGAATGATTTAGATAGAATTTCACCCCAAAAATCTGAACACTTACATTTTGTACTTCTATGTGCTACAGGGCCTTCAACAAGGAGTTGTAGTGCTGTCAGGCTGTCCTAGGCTCTACTGAGTTTTTTGAAATATGACCGGAGTGGAAGTTTATTTTGATAACCGCCTTATTCTTAGTTGGCTGATTTTGGCAAGGATTCCCGCATTTCCATGAAACAACGCCACTGGCTTCAAATGAAAATATAGCCTTGAAATTGGAAGTGAACAACGAGTACGATGCAGTGCTTGAACAAGAATATGCTCTGGTGCAGCCACAGAATGAAGCACTTTGTAGGAATCACCATTTTAAGCACAAGGGTGAAGACAAGTCTGGATTTTCTATAATAACCGTCACCAAAGCATCTAAGTGCATCCCCGATCGGCTTTATCAAATATTCTGTTCCGCTTTCCAGGCCCTGTGAAGCTTCACTATTCTGGGCACTGATGTACTGATGTTGGAGAAGAAAGGGGCATCTCAACACCTTGCCAGCTTCTCCACTGCAAAGGGGATTTGTGGAACTGGAGAGAGGTGGGGAACGCTCCATCCGGGCCTTGAATAATGTCAAACTGTTGTTATGTGGCACAACACAGCCTTGAAGAGCAATATAATGTGGACACAAGAGATCTTCAGCTTCTCACTGACCCCACCTTTGCTTCAGAGACATATCTGGTATTCCTGGCTGGTGCTCAGTTCATTGGAAGCACCATGTCTCCAAAACCCAGAAGCATGAAAATACTTGTGGAGCCTTAGAAAAAAATCAAGAAAATGCCAATAACCAAACTAGTCACCTTCCCAGCCAATCCTGTCACCTCCTTAGGCATTCTAGAATACCCAGGATACTTTTATTTTAGGAGGAACATTCTGTATTGATAAATAGAAACCTGAAATATTTGGAAAGTACTACTCTCAGGAATAAGTGTTGCAGGAGGAAGGCGTACAGTTCCAAAAATGCATCACTCCTTGAATGCAATGTGTGTACATCTTGGCCAGCTTTATTTTCTAAATACGCGAGTGTATAAAGTGAATGTCTATCTTACTGTGAAATTAAGCAAAATCGACTATATTTTTATATGGCACTTTATAAAGAATTGCTGAGCCCCTGAAAACTGAAGGGGCTATGAGAACATACTGGTTTTATGTGACACAAATGTGTGAATTAAGAGTTTCTGACTGAACAGGACATGAAATCATTAATAAAGGATCATCCTTTTCACAGAACAAAAATGTCAACAGATCAAGTTTAAAAAAACAACTAGCCAACCCCCTTCTCCCACTCCCCTTTTTTTAAGACACATTGCATCTTAATTAATTACATTTTAATTTCTTGAGATTGATAGCATTACCATTTTAGTGATTCTCCTGTCATCCATAAAGTCTTCTGTGAAGTCTAGATCCAACTTTACAATGATATACAGTAAGTAAACTAAAACATAACTGAAATTTAGAAGAAAATCAGACAGAAAACATATACTTTTTGCCTGCCATTTCAAGATAGTATAGGCAATGTCCATGCGTCCCCTAACTGAATATTTAACTTGGTTTTATTTAACGTATTTTGTAGTATCACAAAATGTGCCATAGTCTTTGGCTTTGAATTTGCAACAGCATCTGCCTGAGTAGATCCTTATGGAGTCCCCTTCCTGAATGAGAGCTTAGATACTGTAAATCTATCCCAGTCATCCCTAAAGAGAAATTGGACTTTTCCACTCTCTGCACTCAAACCTCAGCACCTCCAGATGTAGCACGCATCACAGCCTTCACTTCAAAACAGCTGTCAAGAATGTGTGCCAGACTTTCAACTGTCATGCCATACGGACAGGATCCCACACGACATACAAATGGTAAAATAGAATTAAATAATGGTACATGATACAAGAAGAAAAATGCAATGGAGTTACAAAATGGTAGCGTAATGCTCACTGACTTTACAAAATTCAAAATTTCTCTGCTGGAGTGAGATTAACATGTGCCAGTTCTAAAAATTATAATGTTAAGATGTAGCTGCATTCGTTGAGAGAATAATAACTCTACTTTCCTAATGTATTTTAAAAAAAATTGTCCCAAAATTTATCTGGACTGATAACTTGTCTAAAATACCTGTAGATATTATTTGCTGTGAATATAAAACTCTTCTGTTCATGAGTGATGAGGCATAGCATATAACTAGTGGCCTTCATGTTGTGGCATAAAAAAAACCCTCTGAAACTGCCTCTATATAGAATTTGGAATGATTTCATCAATTACTAACACTCTTCCTAAATATAAGCAGAATTTTAGTTAGTAGTGCATTTGACGGCGCAGATTAAGCTGACAACTTTCATTAGTCAGACATACGACCATTGTAAAAATCTTCCAAACCAAAAGGTTAGTCTTAAGAAACTAGACACTGATGTTGGCAAGTCCAGAGATTTTTTTCAACTTTATACAACAGTTCATCTGTGCCATTATAAATGACTCAGAAAGGAATATACTGAAATATATACTGATGGTTGACACTGAAAGAAGCCAAAGACTAAGGGAAATTTAGATGGTCCCAATCAAGTGGTTTTATTTGTCAGATGCTATGACGCCAGAAGCAAACAACTTGAACTGAAACTCAGGTAAATGCTAGGACTTAAGATTTTCATTGGATTTTGAAATAAACTCCACCATAAAAATGGTTGTTCAAGAAATATATTGTAAGAATTATTTCATTAAAGATCTATATGGCAAAGCGTTTCATTTTCTGTAATAGCACTGTATGTTATTAGTTATGCAGTATCAAATAAATTGAGGAAGAACCCTCTCAGAGGACCCTCTAGACATTGCTTTTCTACAAGATCAAGTCAGGCCAGATGATCTAATAGTCCCTCGTGACAATAACACTTATAAATCTATGAAAATGTTTAATAAAATATAAGACCAAATGTGATCTTGTGTTTCTAAGTCTTTTGAGCTTTAACCTTCCTCCCCCCGCCTCCTCCCCGGCCTTTTGTGTTTATCTCGAAGTAATTCAGCTTTTTCTTTCAGATTTTCTTGTATATTTAAGCACACTGGTTGCACTGGTTGTCCACTTTCCTGTTGTTATTCTTGAGTTCAGTAAGTTATCAATCAGTCACAATTTCTGCTATGGCTGTGGCCTAAGTATTTAAGCTTCCTAAATAGAAACTTAAACAGAATATTTAAAACAAAGCATTGGATTTCCAAAATCCCTCAAAATAATATTTTAAGTGAATCCTATACAGAATTTTCCCTACTGCCTCATTGTACAACTTGCATGTTATCTTAAAAACTTCTCCCTTGTTCTTAAATAAGAATCCCATTAACTCCTCATTGACATAATGCCCTGACTGGTTAGCTCTAAGTAATGAGATAATTTGGTTATTATAGCATTTTAAGTAAGTCCTGCTAACTAATAAATGTAAATTTATACTCCACCACTCATTATATTCTTTGCTCCCTGTTAACATAGCCTGTACTTTTATTCCTGCCGAACGGTACTCATTTACTTGTTCAGAGTGAGAACTTTCCACGTGCCAACTAACTACTATTTCTTGAGGGCCACTCAAGAAATATTTCACTGTTTCAATATTTCAATTTTTATTGAGTATCACTCATGTTGGTCAAGGAATTCTGACCACATTTTCATAATACGATGGCAACTTTTTTATTACAGGCCATCTAAAACTGACATTTTAGGCAACCTATGGGTTTGCCTTTTTTCCGTTTTTGAAAGATTGTAGTGACTGTGTAAAGCTAATACAAAGTATGGGCATTTGTTTTATTTTTTAAATCAGGGAATATTCTCCAGTAATAAGAAAATTTGTGCATTCAGATGCTACGAATGAATATCAGTTTAAGAATCTACATAAAGAGATTGACTAAACTAGGTTTTTTTTTGCTTTGTATCCACTTAACATCAACAGGAAGCACTCAAAGAAAATTGTACTCAGTTGAGTGTTCTATACCAGTTTCACAGACCCAAATAATTATGTTTAAGTGAGCTGCTAAACCTGGGTTTGGTGCCAGCCTGAGCATCTCAGTTTATCACCAGCTGACCTGCTGCTGCAATTCTAATGCCCACTTTCTTGCTATACACTCAGACTTCCTTAAGTATAAGATTCCACAGCCACTGCAGAATATCCACCTTTTCCAAGGTGTAAGCCTCAGTTAAAATATGCCTGAAGAAGACTGTAGCCTACAAAGCACCCTAATATTCACCTGAGTTTCCACCTGTGCTTATAATCTCCATGAGGTATTGGAATCACTAACTTTTTACGGGTATCTGTATCTAAACTGACAGCATCCACTGTAGCCTGACACTATCCCAATTGGTTTCCAGCAGAATTCATGCCAGTGGGCACAGTCTGGATCTGATTTGGAGGATGGCGATGGAAATAGGGATTGTTAAAAACACCCCATTATCATATGGTCTGGTAGTTGGCTACAGTGCTGTTCTACAAACATGATTTAGTACAGATGTTTCATTTAAACTCTAGGTTTATAAAGGTACACATTTTTTTGGTTTACTCTGATTATAACCACAGTCTACTCCTCCCCAGTAATCAACTGCTAGAATTTGTCAAATGTTGTCATTTAATATGTGGGTCACTTCCAGTGCTGTGTTTGTTGCATGGAATGCTCCACTTCCATAGAAACAGATGTTTTAACTTAACAGCAAAAAGAGCTAAACAAGTGCATGTGAAGGAGCAGTGCAAATAATGTGTTTCATTTCTGTTATTTATAGCTGTCCGCAGCTATCATAATTTTTTTATTTGAAAATTATTAAATCAATTACAAGAAGTTTATTTGCAGATACTGCCAAGAATGATGCATGCTAGGCAACTGCTTCTGGGGAAAAGTGCCTTCTTCTGGGCCATTACAGAGGCGTTTCAGTGAAGTCAATGCATTTCTGAAAGACTGCAGTACGACAGGGTCTGTACACTGAGCCTCAGAGTATGCGCAGAAAAACATTACCCCTTTTTAGATCACCCAACCTTTCTGGCAGATGCGCCAGGTGGCAAGGGTGGGGGGACTAGTCCTTAATTCCTCAGCATGTTTGAAAAGGGCAAGGCCAGCTGAGGTGGTGGTGAGAAGGAAGACTCCAGGGAGGGGGCTCTGGCTGGAAAAAGGCTGGGCTGAGAGGATGGGGCTGTTCCTTCTTTCAGTTTGATTGGGCTGAAATACATCCCACCTAAACTGGGAATTATGGTTGTATGAGAAACCAGTAATAGTCTTATCTAGAACACAAGGGGGAAATATTTTTTTTAAACAAAGGAAGTATTTACAGACACCACAATGAAGTAACGAATCGACCATCTGTGAAATTCTTTGCTCGTTTAAACCCTACCTGACCAGTTTCAGGTCACTGTAGGAGCCACTGATTTTTATAACAAAAGTGATGTTTGAAAACAAGCCATACTGCATACTTTCCAAAGCACACAGACAGAATAATTCGTAACAGTGCTGTAATATTCCACATCCAGGGGTGGATCACGTAAAGAGCGAGCTGCGTGCAACCAAGGTAAGGGCTGAGGGCCGATGTTGCCTAACATCATTTCCTAAACAAATCCCGTAATTTCTACGCTTGAACCATGGGCAAGGCTGAAAGTACAGCCCAGGTTATTCCAAAAGTTCACCGTGTTCTCCTTCACGGCCCACCCAAACGCCCTGGACGTGTACTCCACCCACCTATACTGGGGTTTCTGTGCCGAAGACAGAGCCAGGCCAGATGAGAGAAATATCTGCGTTTGGAAAGCCTCCGCAAATGTGGGACACAAAAGCAGTAAACAAATCAAATGGGATGCCAGACCAAATGTGTTCCACATTTGTGAAAATAACAAAGTAGAGTCAGGAAGAAAGGTTTACGTGTCTTCTCCTCACACAATCCTTCCCAAGGTACTTTCTTTCAATCCCACCAAAATTAAACCCAGCACAGACAGCAGCGGTGTTTGTGAGTACGCAGCATCGACCAAACACATTGCAAAGCCACTGACAGCTCCACGTGGCTTGGCATGAAACACAGCTCCAAGGGGTGAGCAGGTGTTTCCACCCACGGTCCTCCTTTGCGCCCAGGCACGCTCTGAGGGACACGGACGTGCCACTGCACGGCCCCGCTGGAAACAAGCGTTCACACCTCACCTGCCACTTGCAGTGGAGCCCAGCTCAGGAGCCTGGCTGGCAACGTCTTCCCACGAAACTCTCAAATCTCTGCCCCTGTTATGAATTACTGTGTGGGAACATCTCCAGATCATTTCTCTAGCCATTAGAAGGACCTAGGGAAACCTGCCTCCATTCATGTTGGCGACTGAAAGTCTCTTCAAACGTCTTTTTGAGGAACTTGCAAAACCATGGGAACCAGCGCACTTCTCCTGGACTGGTTACACAGCATCTGGTACCTCCACGGTTTGGTGTCCAGTAGCTGTACTACAACAATAGGAAGCAAGATGCAGCTGAAAAGCATACAGGCAGTATGGGATAGAACTGCTGTTTGACATCAGATTTACATTAAACATTAAATGTAAAAAATATGAATTACTGAAAAGTTTGTCCAAAGTTTCTACTAATTCATTTTTCTATTAAAATCTTGACGTGACAAAATATCACTCGGTGCTATTCATTAAAGGTGTGCTTTAGCACAGCCTTACTGAGAGATGGGAATTTTTGAAAATTGGGAAATATGTAAAGCTCGTACAGCTCTTTTCAGTGTCTTTAAACTGAATATTTAATGTACACACATAGTAAGTGAGCACAGTCTAACCCAACCCTGCAATAAAGAAAAATAATGTCAACTGATACTTTAAAATCCTACTCTTTACACAAAAATAAGTAAGTCATCATGATTGATTGGCAGTAGATCAATATGAAGATATCTTGCTTTAATGTATTCTATATTAAGGGGCATGGATATATTATTTATTCAATAAACTCAGCCCTTGTCCTGATTGCAAGCTTTCTACAGAGCAAGTGCTATAAATATGTTTTGAAATAATTTTTTTCTTAAGATTAAATAGTTAATTTATGGAACAATTTACCTGAATGAGGGATGGTCATTTAATACTTGAAATTTAGAATTTCATTGTTCTCCTGAGTCAACTATCATTATTTTTAGTCTTTGTTGGAAAACTTAACTTTTATAAAGTGGGCAGAAGGGCCTCATTAATTTACTGGGACTTTCATTCATTCAGAAGTCTAGTTAAAGAAGGAAGCTGTATTACATTAGCGCTGGATAAGCAAATTAAAGGAACACTGCAGCAGAACACATTTTTCTTGCTTTCTTAACTCATACAATCATTATTTTCCTATATATACAGTCTTCATATTTAATATATGCTCTCTTCCTGAACAAATGAACCAAAAAGCCATATTGCAATAAAACCCAACTGATTTAGTAAACCTCAGAATCCTTTTTATGCATCCAATATGCACAGTTTTGCCTGTGCATTATAGTCACATATATGTGACTTGACTTCACTTGATGCCATTATTTGTCGTAGAGTCAAAGTCTGGAACAAAAATTTGAGGATCCAAGTTTAAATATCAATGAGAAAAAAGTCTTATTCTGCAGCATTAGGTGTGGCCTCTTCCTGCTTTTCTTTCTATTACACCTATTTTCTGTTCACAAGTGAACTAATCCTCAGGACAAACCTAAAAAGTAAGGAGAAAGTCATAACAGACTTACAGCTTGCTTTCTGTACCTGGCACCATAGCCACGTGTCTTCTACCAAGCATTTCCATGTTCTTCAACTCCTTTACTCACTGCAAAAAGTAATGGAAGAAAGTATTCTCCTGCAGAAATCCTGGCCTTTTCAGGGATTTGTGCGCTGAATATCCAGGGGTTCAAGGGGGCCTCTTGCCATGCCTGCCTTCTCCATGGGATTCTTTTCACTCCTCTGACGTGCATGCCCATGCCGTCAAGGCAGAAGGCTTGCAAGCAGCTCTTTGCTCACTCCCCTTCTCGACTTTTTTATCATTTTACCTACCTTTATATCCTCCTTCTGAATTCCATAAATTTAATAACCTGTGCATCGCAAGCTCCAGTATCTTCTTGATCTGAAAGACAAGCAGACAAAAAGAGAGCTGCTATGAATAGCATTTTCACAAGGCAAAACTATCCTGTGACAGTAACTTGATAATCATAGAATCATAGAATCCCAGGTTGGAGGAGACCTCAGGGATCATCTGATCCAACCTTTCTTGGCAAAAGCACAGCCTAGGCAAGATGGCTCAGCACCCTGTCCAGCTGAATGTTAAAGTGTCTAATGTTGGGGAATCCACCACTTCCCTGGGGAGATTATTCCAATAGCTGATTGTTCTCATTGTGAAAAATTTTCCTCTTGTGTCCAATCAGAATTTCCCCAGGAGTAACTTGTACCCATTACCCCTTGTCTTCTCCATGTGACTCCTTGTAAAACATGAGTCTCCACCTTCTTTGTAGCCACCCTTTAAATATTGGAACGTGGTGATAAGGTCTCCCCTAAGTCTTCTTTTCTCAAGGCTGAAAAAAACCAGTTCTCTCAGCATTTCCTCATATGACAGGCTTCCCAGTCCTTTGATCATCTTGGTGGCCCTTCTCTGGACCCTCTCCAACCTGTATAGCGAGGACCAAAACTGAACACAGTATTCCAGGTGTGGCCTGACAAGTGCTAAGTAGAGTGGCATAATCACTTAATCTCTGCTGGTGTTTGCCCTTGTTGATGCAACCCAGCATCCAGTTGGCTTTCTTAGATGCTGCTGCACATTGTTCCTTCATATTGAGCTGCTTGCCTACCAGGATCCCCAGGTCTCTTTTTCCACAGAGCTGCTCCCCAGCCAAGTAGATCCCAGTCTGTGATGCACTCCTGGATTATGTTTTCCCAGGTGCAAGACCTTACACTTGTCCTTGTTGAACTTCATAAGGTTCTCGTACGTTAGCCCGTTCTCGTACAAAATTGAGTTTATCTATCACCCCCACTATTTCCATTAGGTTGGTTTCTATTCTCTGTCTTCAGTTACCACCACTCACCAGTGGCATTTTGTAGGAAAGAGTTAGATACAAGAATAGAAATTATCTGTACATATGCATCTCTCATCTCAGCAAAGCCCTCCTCCCACGTTCAGCATGTACTTGCACACAATTCGGGGATGAGGAAACTTTAGTGGAATCCTTTGGCGAACATCGGAGCCTGCGCCCCTGGGAGGGAAAGTAGCCAGCCACGCGTGGGAGGCATCACCAGCAAAAAGTGCCAGCTAAAACCCAACGGCTGCAGTCTTTGACTTGTTTCCGCTGCTACTGCCCGCGTTCCACAGCCCCGCTCCCAAAGCACCACCTGGCAAGTACCGGCAGAAACATTGAAATCCAATGTGCACATGATCGACGCATGAATCGGTTTGATTTCCTCCGTTACTGTATTTAACACGCATTCGCTAGCAAACAAAGTAAACAAAAAAATGCAGGACGAACAGTAAAGTCAGGTGAAATCCTGGATGAAATGTCTTCAAAATCTGAGTTTTGTTTGATTTGGGTGTTTTACCTTTCTCAGGAATTTTGTGTTCTGGCAAAACACATTCGTCCTAGTGCTGTGTGCTGAGCCCTGCCAGCCCCAGCAGCCCAGTCCCCTGCAGCGATCCTATTAAACCCCAAATCCTCATTGGATCTGCAGCACCATCAAATTTGGTAGTGCTGCAGTTGCTTTGATGGGAAGATCAAGCAGTTATTTCACAAGAGGTAGAGATAAATTAATGTTTTCTAAACTACCTAAAAAGACTGAGGAAAAAGATTTTTTTTTCAATTTCTATTTTGAATTTCAGAAATCAGCTTGTCTGTTAAAGCCTATGCAGAGCTAAATGCTGTTTCACTGAAACTGGAGTACCTGGAAAAAAACTCAATTGGACAAAAAAATCCACAAAAACAGTATTTCAAAATAAATTGGTTTCAGGCTAGAAAGCTGTTTCAAGATAGTATTTTTGATGTTACATTTTGTATTTTATTTTACATTATTTTATTATGCCTTGTTAAAAGCAAAGGAGTTACTTTACATTTTCAGAATCCTTAAAGATATCATCATTAAGCTCATGTACAATTTTCACTGAAACATCTTATTTCCTTCCTAAGCCAAAAGACTCTGTGTTTGATAAGGAAACAGCTGGACACATGGATATTGCATGTGCATCATATACATTACAATTACTATACCTGAATAAAGCAAAAGTAAAAATTATACAAAAAAGAAAATTAATATAATACAATGAAATTTTTTTTTTAAATTTACGTTAAATTTTACCATACCTTCAATATACTTTTAATCAAAATAAAATTTAAAGGAAATATTTCCATATAAGCCAAAGCAACATTTTCATATAAAATATTTTGTGAAAAATTTCTACTCACTTCTATAGGGAGTAATCATGTAATAAGCTGAACTATTAATCCCAGAATTAGGAGATACAAACATCCACTTCTCTTTTATTATTTATCTGAAAATGTGTATTCCTGTAAATTGATGTTATTCACTCTTACTTCCTGTAAAATAGTATAAAATGATAAAATATACAAAAATGAAAAATATTATAAGATAAAACTGAGGGAAATAACCTCATACAACTTTTTTACTAAACCTTACAATCTGGAATTTCTTGTGTTTGTGAGAGATTGAGAAACGTGGATAATTTATATTCTGTTTCTTCTGGGAAACTCCTTTTACCTGTTTGGGGTACAATGACAAACTCAAAATTCCACTAAGATGCCAAAATGCTGGTTTCCCCTGCTGGAAAATCAAAGCTCTAACTTTCATTCTATGGATCTTCGGTTTCTGTCCCAGTGAGGAACCAAGACCTCAACGCCGATTACTCATCTCCCTCTCTCATTCTACAGAGGTCCAATGAAACTTGGATTTCTTTAGGCATTTTCGCTTAGGATGCTGGTGTTCAGGTATTCATCTGATCCTTGTTTTTACTTCCATGGCTGCAGAGAAACATTTTGTCCTTTCAAAGGAGTGGACTAAATGCTTCTCTCACCCTATTTTTTGATCTGGCCACTTGTGATTACATCTGTAATCTTTTAATCCCCCAGACACTCTTCCCAGCACAGCACGACCCAGGAGATGGCACGTTCTCCTGGCTGCAGCCCACAAAGCACTTCAGAATGCTTTTGAGCGAGAGCCACCTTGTGAGACACGAACAGCAAAAGGTATGAATTTCTCTGGGGTTATAATGTGGGCAATATTTGGCATGACATTCAGAGCACATGCTTCACGCAGGCTCTGCACAGGATTTTCCACGGAAAGTACCCTAAGCCATATTATCCATGCAAGACACATCGTCGCAGTTGCTCCCCAACAAAATCAGAACCGCAGCTCAGCTGCTGATGGTTTTCCCCACACATATTGTCTCCTCTGTGGTAAATCCATTCTGGTCACATCCTTCTCGTGATGCTGACAAGAGGGCTGGGTTCTCCAGCAGCAGCAGGAATTGTCTGGGCCGCGGTCAGTCACAGGCTGCAAAAATCAAGGAAAAAATAAACTCCTCCTTGCACCCGGAGCTACGTCCAGGAACACAAATATTTTCCCACCCTGTTTTATCTCCAGCACGCTTGTATCAATGATCTTCTGTTTCCTATTTCAAATCAGGCCCCTGAACACACAGTTTCTGTCCTATACGTCTGCTCCTATATGCTCTGCTTTCCCTCCCTGAGAAAATAATGTATCTGTACCAGGAGCTTCCGTACTCTCTGAGCCTCCTTTGCAACTGCTGTCTGTGGTGGCTGACACTGCCTAGCAAGCAGGCTCCTCAGGAGAAGTATGGTCATCTCCTGTTTGACAACTCAAAGCATGCTCTGGAATTAGATAGCAAAAAGAATTAAACTGAGTTTTGCATTGAATCTTGCAGATTGTATTTGCTAGTCGTCTGTTCACACCATGGTTCAATTTTAATTAAAATCTTGCAAAGTTTTCAGACAATTTTTTTTTTCTTGGGAAATGGTTTTACTTAGCAATAACACTAATTTAAAACAAATTTCCTGAAATGTCTTATATTTCAAATCCAAAAGAATAATTTCAATGAAGATAAGTGGTTTGCTGTTTCAGGAACATAGCACCCCATGTGTTGATAAACAAGGAACAGGATTCAAGGAAAATGAGTGAAAACTGAGAAGATATGAAGGGCTCATGGATGCAAAGTAACTTCATTTACCAAACCATCGTCCTGAAGTAAAGCCAAAAGGAACCCAGTAGGATTCTCCCAAGCTCAATAAGCTTTAGATTAGATCAAATTAGGTGTGAGTCAGAAGTTCTTCATGCTCACTGCAGAGCTCATTTCTACTCACCATTTTCCCGGGATAAAAAAACCAAAAATTGGTTTATCTTTGCAGACTGACAGGACATCTGCTGGAATCGAGCCTTCAGAGGGTGAGGGTGAGGGTGAGGAGACAGCAGGCCTGCGAGACAACACCATCCCAGCACACCCGTCAACAGTACAGGGGAAAGGGAGAGCCAGGAAAACTGCTCCTGCTACGACAACAGAAATGCTACAATCTTTGCTCATTAGGAAAACATGGGCACCATCTTTTCTATCTTTGAAAAATAAAAGATGAATCAAAAATGTGTATATTTGTTCTGATAGTTATAATGATCTTTAAACCTGAAATCTGGTCTCCTAAGGCATTCTGGCTTCACAATTTTTCTTAATTCCTATGCAAAATTGAATTACGCACGTGGGCTTGGAGTAACTAGAATTATCCCACTGTGGGGCTCCAGGCAAAGGCAATTCCCAACAAGTCGGTTCCAACGTCTGACTCTTATTTTCACCTGGTTTGGGGGAGTTAGCCCATCAGCTGGTGACCCCCTCGCAGATCCGTGGGTTTTGCTTGCTTTGGTAGTTCGCCGCACGCAGAACCCAGCGGAATTCCCCGGCTGGTTCAGACCTCCTTTGGAGAAGTCAGCCAGGGAGAGGCATCTTTCCTGCCAGCGGGGCACTGCCTGCCCTGCGCTGCCTTTAATGGCCGTCTGTGAAATGCAGTAGCTGTCTCAAGAGTTCAGAAGAGAAATACGAGGCTTTCATTTAACAAAGTAATTGGATTACTTAGACATCAATCCCTTGCTGGGATTTGATAACCGCAACAAAATTTCCTACCAAATTTGACAGAATTTCTACTTAAATCGATCTATGAGCTGGTGCTGAAGCACTTTGTTAAATGAAGATTTAAGCAGAAGAAGAGATTGTCTCTGTGCTCTTCTTTGGGATAACAATCCAAAATGCTTGAAGTCGGCTTTGCAGCCCCTTACATCTTTCATACCGTTCCCTAAATCAAAACTATCATCTGCAGAAAAAGAGAAACGATGGAAATTTCTCATGCTGGAAACCATTTCCAAGCCGTATTTTTCTTGAACAAGGTTCTAAAGCTGTATATTACAACTAAAGTTAAGTTTAAATGTTTTAGGCTGTAAGGAGTCTAAATGTTGCCAGTGTGCTTAGCACACTCGTCCTGGAATGCTTGCACTCTCCAAGTTGTTTATTGCAAGTGTGTTTCCTGAAGATTTTGCTTTTGCTTCTTATATATTGGAAGACATGGCTTCTTTTTTTTCTTTTTCTTTTTTTTNNNTTTTTTTTTTTTTTTCTTTTTGTATTATTAACTATATCTATGTGGGAAAAACCCTTGTATGTTTATAAGCTCTACCTCTTCTTTAAGATGTCATCATTCTGGTGGGGAAGAGGATTACTTTAAGTATTGGAGATAAAATAAAAGCACAATTTCCTTTCATCAGACTTGTCCCTCTCCCTCACTGTTCTGCTCTTAGCTCTGCATCGAAATCATCGCTCTCCTCCACATCTTGGAATAAACGTTTACAAGACCCAACACTGGGATTTTCCTTATGGCCATGCAGAATCAGCCCAAGACCTGGGATTTAATGATGCGCATAGATTTTATGCCGAGATGGATAAATTTCACCAGAAATAAAAGGGCAGAGCAAACCTGTTTATGTGTGTATTCCTTTGTACACCATTGGCTTGTCTCAGTTCAGTAGATGGAAGCAGGCATATGTAGATTAACACCTCCAATTTAGTGCTGGGTAAAAATTTTGTAAAACATGCCAACTGTGTAACACTTAATTTGTTCATTTTTTCATTCAAGCTAAAAAACGCTGCTCTATAACTGCTGGTGGAAATGCTGTGTTCTCAGTGAGATGTATTTCCCAATGAGCCCTCACATTCCAGCAACATTTTTTGGTGGTCTAAGCACAAAATGTTGGTTTCCTTGGAGACTGAAAGGTTATCACATTTGAGCCTGGCCTCCTGAGATGCAGCTCAGCGGTGCTTCCCTCAGGCTTGCCATGAAGAAGGAGCTTTGCATGCGAAGACCAGGACACCACAAGATGTTACACCAGGACCAGGTTGCCCTCAGCAGAAAGCAGCTTGCAGCAGTGCTGCTGGAGAGCTGATCACACCTCCCTTTAAGCATGGTGCATAATAATGTTGTTTTTCGTGAAATTATGAACTATTAAATCTGCGTGACATATAGACGAGAGAAGAAATGTTCACAGGCCCACTGTAATTTATGAACATGTGGTGCACAGATGTTACATGAGATTTTTCTTCTCTTTACTTCTGAAAATTTGGATTACATTTTCTCTCCTTCTCTCTCGTGTTCAAACTCTGTACTTGATGCTTTATTAGATGTCTCAGCAGGGTAAATGGATGATTAATAATTGTTGATGACAGAAATTTGGTTTCTATAAGCTGTGGAGTGAAAGATAAATATGATGGGAACGGTCCTACCTATGTATGACAACTAAGCCTCTTTAAGACTGTCTGTGTTAGGGTTACCCATGATTTATGGGGATGTCACCACTGTCCCTAGATATGGAAAATCTCTTGCAATTGCTCTTACTGTAATCATCACCTCTTCTTCAGATACTTGGGGGAAAAACATCCCCCCAAAAAAGAAAAGAAAAAGAAAGAAAGACAAAGTTAACTTTTTCAGGGTCAGGAAATATTCCATAAAGTCCCCAACTCCTGACAGTAGGTCCGTTAGAGCTTTCTTCAGAGCAATACACACTCTGTGCTGCCATCTCTCAACTAACCCTGGAGAACAAACCGTCAAAACGAGTCCATGGTGTGCTTGTGCTCGGACCCAGGGCTGAACCGCGGGTTCACCGCAAACTCTAGTCCCCACTTCTCTGTTGTACTGCGAGAAAAAATCAAAACGACAGTTCTGAACCCCTCCTGAGCAGAGATGAGCCATGCTATCCTGGTCTGGATCCTGAAGAGCTGTATACCAAGGTAAGGTTTTGCTTTGAGACCATTTCTTTTGTAACGAGAAGCGGTTGGCCACAGCACGTTAAATCCAATTTCCAGTCCTTTAAATTCAAGGAAGAGATTTTAATGGATTAGGTAGGTCGATTGACAGGAATAACTCAAAGCAGTTGGCAAGCTGAAAGCCTTCCCTCATTTTGAAGTGTATCATGTTCTAAAATACAAAATCCTCATTTGCAGAAATACATCACCTCTGTTTTTT
The DNA here is from genome assembly GCA_008711295.1 of Anarhynchus alexandrinus. Lineage (NCBI taxonomy): Eukaryota > Metazoa > Chordata > Aves > Charadriiformes > Charadriidae > Anarhynchus > Anarhynchus alexandrinus. Next base: position 1,085,691 of record VUYV01000115.1, read on the forward strand.
CAGGTCACATTTGTTGGATAAACAGCAAAAAAAACCAAACAACAGTTTTCTTAATAGTTCTTTCTAATTTCTTTAGGTCTTCTAAAAAATTGCAGAAATGTTGCCATTGTGATATTAATTTGTTTCTAATGTCAGCTCTTGATAACTGCAGAACTGTGAACAGAACTGGATATCCTATAGGCAAAAAAATATACCAGACAGGAACAGAGATGAAGGAGAAGAAAGGTTGAAACATAACCAAGGGAAGTCAGCTCTAACAGCTGAAAAAAGGAAATTTGCCTTGCAAATATATAAAAACTTATAACTGTAGTAGTACTACCTGTGCTAAACAAATTTCACTCTCTCTCATTATTCTCTAATAAAGGTCCTTTTTGATATGTAAGCATCTACTGGTGATACTTTCCTCACTCAAAATTTCTGTTCTACAAAAAAAGAAATTTTCTGGAAACTTTTTCACCTGAAGATAAATAGCTTTAAAACTTTAGAGAAACAAATTTCTCTAACTCTTACTGTTACGGTGTCATCCCCCTTTGGGTCTGTAGGAGGACAGAAATCTCTGCTTTTCTGCATCTTTCTTCTCATCTCTATGAAGTTTTCATGAGTTAAATTTGCATGTAGAAAGAGAACAACTGCTTCACACATCTGATAATTAGTCTGGGAATTGTACTGATACAAGAGCTTATCTGATTAAGAACCACAGTCGAACTATATTTCCATAAATTATTATTCTTAATTAGTAAGTATGCCTATTGACAGAAAACTCATCTGATTTTTGTTTCAAGAGAGTATGCAGCCTGATGAAAGGTTTTTAAAAAAGGATAGGAAGTCCACTTTCTGTTTGCGATGGAGTATCTGTTGTGTTAAGGATTGGCCCCTCCACTGTTGCTTTGAGTCCCAAGCCCACATACACCCGAAAACCTAACGCAAGTCGGACTGAAAGCACGATTAACTTGAGGAGACAGGCAGGGACTGTATGCTGCGAGAGGCTCAAATACTCTGTACTGACACACTGGCCGCCTCCTTCTCCAAGACTTCAGAAAAACCAGCAGATTTATATTCTCCTATCTGCCACTTTGATCTGAGCTGCTGGCAAAGCGTTCCTCCACACCAATATGAATTACCAAAATCAATAGAAAACTCCCCTTAATTTTAATTGGGTTTGGAACAACTTATTTTAAACACTACTAAATTAGCTTTGATTTTGATCGCAACTTAACTGTGGATAGAAGGGGTGGAAAACTTAGAAACAGGGAACCTGTGCCAAATGTTCCTATGAACTGTCAGAACTGGTTTCGATACGAAACCCCACTCCATCATGCCGAAGCAAAACCACAGCTCTTAATTGCTTCAGCAGACAGACGTGCCTGAGGTACAGCTCCATGCACGGGGTGGCTCCGTGGCTGGCAGGAGGCATTTCAGGGACACCCAAAACTGCTGCTTCTCAGTAGAAACTGGGAAAAACTAGTAGGCAAATCTTCTAGGCTACAAAGGGATATAAAGCTCTTTTAACCTGACCTTGCTTGCTGCTGTGGGCTCGGAGAAGCCCTGATGCCCCACCAGCATGTTGCCCTCATGCTGCTCAGGCTGCGAGGATGGTCCTGGTATTTCCCACGGGCTGTGGCAGCTCCTCTGCAGCCACTCTCGATGATGGTAAGCTCCTTCTCATGCAAGGGTGTGCGATAGTCACCGTCGTGATCTCAGTTTTGAAGCAGAGTCTCCAGAGCTGATGCCACGGTTACTTTCAGCTACACAGGCAATTTTCTGCTGCTCTGCCCACAGCAGACCATGTTTCATCTCTGCCCTCCCCTCGGCACAAAGAGGGACAGACAGAGGATTACACAGAGGGTTAGAACAAGCTCCATCAGGAAAAAAAAAGATAATTTCTTACAGGTGGGAACAAGTATGTTTTAATTCAGAGATGTTTCCCTCCAGAGCAAAGCTCTCATTTAACAGTCTGGCGCAGAATGTGCCTCTGGTCGTTTCCACGCCGAAGGAGGGGAGTGACCTGACCCAACAGTCCTCCAGCGGCTTCCCGGTGCTGCAGCACATGTCTTTCGGGTTCAACAGCGGGGGCAGAGGGACCAAACCTTCCCAGTTTCTCCAGCTTCCAAAAAATGCTCAAAATGGCACATTCTCAGATATACAGAATAGTAATCTTCTACTGACCCAGAGCACTGAGCAGACCTTAACTTATTTTAGGATTATCAGTAGTTTTCAAGCTAGTGAAAAACAAGAGAGACAGCCGCCCCATATTTTGGTGGTTCTTAAATTTTTGGCTGTTCTTAAATTTTGGCTATTCTTAAATTTGCATGCTGCCCACAAGGTTGAGATGGATATTCACATTAATTCTAGGCCAGTGGTGTTGAAGACAATGAATAGGTAGATTGGATAGGTTTGGAGCCTTACCACCCATGGTGGCTTCTGTGATGGTCTTGAAATCACTTGCCACCTGAATTGTATTATCTTATAACCTAGTCATAGGCATTATTTTATAGTCAATAGTCTTATAGTCTATCTTATAGTCTAGCTCTATAGGATGAGGATAGCTGGAGAAAGGTACTGGAAGGAATTCATGCCACCATGGATATCCAAGTCAGCCAAGAAATGTACAATGTAGATGTGCACAGGAATACATTTCTGCTGCTCCACACCTTCCTGCTGTAAAACCCATCTCCGAGAGCTGACTGACTCTGGAGATGCGCACATTTACAACATGGAGTAATGACATGCCAGTATTAGAGTATTGACATATACAAGTACTGACAACTTGCCCAAAATCAAATCTAGTTTTCTTTTCTGGTTCTCTGTCTTCACCGTAGCTGAGACAGTGTAGTTCTCCCAGGTGGATCAAGATGATGGATACTGCAGTTTCTTCCACAGTGGCTTGCAGACAGAGGGACAATGATGATTAGCATAAAGCAATAATAGATGTAAGAGTTCCTCTGTTTCACACCTGTTTCTTTACATTTATTAAGCTACTGATTGAACAGTTTTACAGAATTCTTTTTTCCTCAGCAAGCAGCTTAATTATAAATAATTAATGAACAGCAATCCATAAAGAGAACAATGAATTCTTCCAGACATTTCTTACAGTTCCCACCAATAATGTAGAAGAAACCATAAGAAGGGAAGGTGTAAGGAAAGAGTAGTCAGCAATATTGTGGTTGTTAGTCTTCCTTTTGGAGTCTGCAGTGGTGCTGCAGAGAGAAAACCTGTCTCGCTGGACCGCTCACACTGATGCAAAATAACCCATGTCCTTCCATTCTGCACCCTGGACCAAGATGTACAGGAGGACCTGAAGTACAAATCTCACAGCTTCTGCTTTCGGTCACCTCCAGAACCCTCAGGTTAGTAGCAAACTATGAGGTGTGAAAGAAAGGAGAGCATGTATTTTGTAACTGCTAAGAATAAACAGAACACTTACTACCTTACATTGGAGGATCCATGCATAAATTTCAAATATTCTTGCTTCGTCTGCTACATTTGAAACATGCTGCCCTGTGCTAACGAGAGGGAAAAAGGGGACAAGCTTTCTCCTTCCCCCAGCTGATCCAAGCTGGGCGCAGAAATGAGGCTCTAAAAAGTCTAACTGGTTCCAGCTGGATCCTACACAGTCTACGAAGGACTAGTTCCTCTTAGGCAGATTAGAGGAATGTAAATTTTTCCTATGTAATGACAATGACAAGCACTCAAAGCCCCTACTATTGGGAAAAGTTGCGGAGGGCAATACAAGAGCATGGAACAGAGAAAAGAGGAATTCTCTTAGGGGGGAAAAAAGTAATCCACACACGAGACTGTAATAACTAGATGTACAAAAGACTGGACTTCGCCGGGAAAGTACAGAGAATCATATCCCATGGGTTATTAAAAAGTGGACTGGGCAAAGTAATGCAAAATATGCTGTATTGGACAATCTTTCATTAGGAGCAGGAAGGACACAGGGAACTATCAAGTCATTTTTCTTATTCGGCATGTCTTTTATTGCTTTTGAAAATAACCTGCCTTGCCAGACAGATCCTTGCTGTGGGACAGAAGAGCCTCGCATTTATAATAACAGTCCACAAAGAATGAGTCAATGGGGAACCCTTTGTAAAATGCATCTTTTGACAACACTTTGCAGGTTGAAACGTGTTGCTTTTTATTTTATCTTTCATAAGCAAGTACAAATCCAAACTGTACCTTTTAACGGCAGGCACATTGCGCACGACTGAAGCAGTTTCTTGCAAATATGTGAACGTATTTAAACAAATGATCTAAGGCAGACTTACCGCAGTGAATGACAAAAATGAAAATCAATATAATCCTGTGTTAAACTGGTGTGTGCTCTTGCAATATACACCTACTGGGACTTAGTTTACAAGTGGTTTGAAATATTTCTTTCTCTAATATTTATTTAAATGGAAGCTTTCCCAACTGCTGATGGCAGATATCATATGCTTGTGGTAATAACAAAAATGGCAAATTTTCTGTTCCTGTGGAATGTCTCGTTTTAGCTGTTTGCAAAGAAGCACCATATTGATTGTAAAGCTGAACTGGAAGCCTGTCAGTGACACAAAAATATGGAAGAAATTTCATTGTTTCCACAATTCCTTATTTGAGTTAAATAAATCCACTCAGATGTGTAACCCCTAAAAACCTGAAAAAGCTGCAGATGTTATAAAATTAAAGTTTGTGGTTCTCCTGACAGCAAATCTTATTAAACATGAACTGGTAGGGTTTATGCAAACATACAAGATACAAAATAGTGGGATCTTTTAATTTAACTCTGACAACAGCTTCCAAATATCATCTGCAAATATTTAAGCAGGGACAAAAGGTACTGTCCTTTACAGATCTATATACAGCATTTCATTAAAAACAAAACCAATAACCTAGTACATTCAATTATAATGTAATGCTGGCAATGACTGCTGCTCCCTCCAATATTTTCTTACAATGTCTGTTACTTTCTCCTATTTTGTGATTGCCCTGAATTTCTCCTCTTATTTTATCAAAACCAGGCTTGAATCAGTTTGGTTTATTTCTTTCTTCAGACCAAGGAAGAAAAGGTAGTATAATTCCCACTAAATCTTGGAATACACTTTCTTTTGTACGAGCAAGTATTTTCTTTTTCTAAAAATACAACACTTATCCATCGTTAAAGCTTGTTGTAAAATAGAAACTGAACTGGGATCACTGAGTAAAACCACATATCCAAACCAATTCCTTTACATCTGCTTTTATTTCTTGGACTTCTTCAACCTTGCTCAGATTTCAGCTCCACGTACCAAGTAAGCAAGAATTTTGTGAAGGATAAAGCTATCAATCTGCAGGAATAGGAAGAATTCATCAGGAAGGTCTGAAAGGTCAACACGGACATGATGAGGTTCTCCCCGAGTGTGCTGTCATGCACAGCATCCTAGCACAACACACGAAGCTACTGTGTAACGACACTAACCTCCATTATCTGAAGGTCACCTGCAAGAAGGCTGCAGAGGGACTTTTTACAAGGGCATGTAGTGATAGGATGAGGGATAATGGCTTCTAACTGGAAGAAGGTAGATTTAGAATAGGTATTAGGAAAAAATTTTTCACTGTGAGGGTGGTGAGGCACTGGCACAGGTTGCCCAGGGAAGTTGTGGCTGCCCCATCCCTGGAGGTGTTCAAGGCCAGGCAGGATGGGGCTTTGAGCAACCTGGTCTAGTGGGAGGTGTCCCTGCCCATGGCAGGGGGGTTGGAACGAGATGATCTTTAAGGTGCCTTCCAACCAAAACCATTCTATGATTCTAATAACAGATAGTTTACTTTCACAGTTATTTGACTAGTATTGCTAACTAGTAGCTCGTCTATTACTAGTAGTGTCACAGTTATCACAGTGAGATGAAGCAGTTATAGACTTAATGTCTGGATGAACTTTTCTGATGCCTCTGAGGAAAGAGGTATCTTTAGAAAGGAGGTAAAATTGAACAAAAGTATGACCCAATAACCTGAACCCATCAAAAAGAGGTGTACCAACTCTAGAGCTGACTGTGACTGGCTTCGTACACGCGGCTGGCTGGAGAAAGGCAGCTGAACAATAGCTTCGAGTTTGTCACAAGCACAGCAGTCCCATGACATTGGACAAGAGAAGAGGAGTGACCATAATGGGTGCACAGTGCAGATTAGTCCATGAAGCAGTAGGAATATTTAGACCAAGACAGAGTTCCTCTTTAAACCAGTAATGCATGTACTCACCATATTCAACATATCTGGACATAAATCCTTTATCCATCTCACAGAAAACCAGAAAATGATTTGTCAGAGCAACTGCATTTCAGATATTAACTTTAGAGTCTCACTTTTCTGCTTTGTTCTCCTCTAGTCAATTAAACAAAGAGATGTAGAACCAAGGAGAGAAATACGAGCAGCTGAAAAAGAAAAGTGCTGTCATGATTGTAGAATAGGTTGCTGGCATTTACAAAATTCCATGTATTCAGATTCAATATTTTCCATATGAAGATCGTCACTTAATATTAATGCTGAAGCTGTATGGAGGATAGGACCCCTCTTCCAATAAATAATTTGTGGATACAAGCACAAGTACAATCCCTGCCCTGAGGAGCTTGGAAATAATATCGTGCCTGTATAAGTTGAAATAGAAAGGTGTTTATTTTTACTACAATAAGTTCTTAACAAGCAATAACTAAACCCAAACTATTATTTCAAACAGATTTAGAATAATATTTTAATTATCCCAATGTTTAGAGAATTGAAAAAGCAGAACTTTTAGCTACTAATATCTTTGGTCTCAAATACTTTTATTTTTTCTTTGGAAAATCCAGGGACTGGTATAACCATATGCACTTGTGAAAAAGAAAGCAGTTGGGCAGATGAGTTCTTCCATTACGGGATTTGGCCTAGAGGAGTGTAAACAAACTAGCGTTCTCTTATGGGCAATTTACACCTATCGGTCTCCAGAAATTTATATTGTTGAGGAACTTTGGGATTTTTACTACGCCAAGTCAAAAAACACTGCAAAATATTTACGAGACCAGCAAAGAAACAGTAACCACATAAAAGAGTATATAATACTTTATTCAGGTTATGTAGGAATACAGAATATAAAAAGCAACAAGGAAAAAGGGTAAGACCCAGGAAATAAAAGTGTTGTGCGAACTCATGTACTCTTTTCAGATAGTTCTTATTGACATGAATGCTGAGAAGCACCCATCCTTCATTGTCAGTCAACTTAGGTTACATCTGGATCTTGAAAAGTGTTATCGCATTGTCTGCTTATCTCATTCACAAAGTACCTCTGATATTCACAGAATATCCGTGAATGAGGACCTACCGGTTCGCTGTTAAGTTGCCACCCCCTCTACAACACAGAACAACGTGAATAGAGTACATCAAGGAAGAGATTCCCGATAGGTGCACATACGTGGAAAAAAAAAAGTGTTATTTGGATAATGCTGCAATATGGAAGCACAGAATAGCTCATGTGAGATCAATATGAAACAGAGACAAGATGTGCCATGCAGGGAGCTGCTGGGCTCCCCAGAAGCTGTCCCCAGGCTCTTCTCCTTGCTACGCTCCTCTGCCACGGCGAGTAGTACCAGAGTCTCACATGCATGGGATCTGCTCCCCTGTCTGTCAGCTAGAGCCTCTACAGGATCACCCATCCCACGGAGGAGCTCCAGCACAGACAGTATAAAAGAGCTAAAAGAAAAAGAGGAAAAGACCCAGAAGAGAAAGCAGTACAGAAAGGAGAGGAAATCACTGCTTTAATCTACACCACATGTACAACACGGCTGAGCTACAAGCTCTAGGGAGTCATAACTCTGAACGTCCTGACTTTTGTGTGTTTAAAATCTCAACTGTAGCATTACAACATGGGGGTTTTTTTTGCATTTAATTTAATTTTTTTCTTTGGGGAAAAAGAAAGTATGCTTTACCATGCAGTCAAAGAGACCACATGACAGACAGTCAAATAAATATCATCCACGCATTTATTTGCATGATTAAGCCATCAGACAGTCAAGTAAATGGAGTACATTTATTTGAATAAGCTCCAAGGTATTTTGGGGCACATAAATAAAATGGGGACAGCAAGCCATACCCCCTAATTTTCTCATTGTTTAAAATAGTGCAATTCTAGAGTAACTCCTCAGAAACACATGTAAAATCAATGTAAGAACAAAATGATGCACATCTGAAAGCCTCTCTGCTTTCTTCATCCTGACCCTACACAAAAAAAGCTGCTGATTTTAATTCTTTGTGAAGGGCAACATACAGCACAAGTATATGTCTAGACAAAGTTCAGTGCCTCAGTGGTTAACCAGATATCTAACACAAGATGGTATAGTGCCCACACATTCTTGCTTTGTACGGAGGTCAAGAAACTAAAACAATTTCCAAAGAGATGAAGAAGAAACATGGACAAGTGGTTCTACTGTTATCACAACTCCAAGATATTCTCCTCTTAAAAGCATGTAACATCTGCATTCTGTGCTGTGGCTTTACATCAACAGATGACCAAGAGGACAGAACGGGTAGACCTGAACACTTGGTGTGAAAGACCTGACACCCACAGTACACACATTTTAAGATTTTTTAGCTTTTATCTTGGTATTTTTTTGGAGACTTCTGGACTAACTCTAGACTGGTCCCATAGACTAAATGTCCTATTGTGGCTGAAGTGCATTAGGTGTGCTCTGGGAGTCCACACTCCAATTTATAGAATCATAGAATCGTCTAAGTTCGAAGGAACCTTTAAGATCATTGCATCCCACCATCAACCTAACACTGCCAAGCCCACCACTAAACCATGTCCCAAAGCACGTCTACCCATCTTTTAAATACCTCCAGGAATGGTGATTCAACCACTTCCCTGGGCAGCCTGGTCCAATGCTTGAGGCCATTTCCTCTTGTCCTATCGCTTGTTACTTGGGAGAAGAGACTGATCCCCACCTCTCTACAACCTCCTTTCAGCTAATTGTAGAGAGCAATAAGGTCTCCCCTCAGCCTCCTTTTCTCCAAGCTAAACAGCCCCAGTTCCCTCAGCCACTCCTCATAAGAATTGTTCTCCAGACCCCTCAACAGCTTCACTGCCCTTCTCTGGACACGCTCCAGCACCTCCATGTCTTTCTTGTAGTGAGGGGCCCAAAACTGAACACAGTATTCGAGGTGGGGCCTCACCAGTGCCAAGTACAGGGGAACAATCACTTCCCTAGTCCTGCTGGCCACACTATTGCTGATACAGGCCAGGATGCTGTTGGCCTTCTTGGCCACCTGGGCACAGTACTGGCTCATGTTCAGCTAATTGTTGTGACCCAAGTGCAGGACCCAGCACTTGGCCTTGTTGAAGGATCCAAAGGATCCAAAGGAATCTAGCCCATATGCTCCAAAACTACCCCACAGTGAGAAGCAAAGTGCAGTCAGGAGGGACAATCGGGAGTTTTGTTTGAAAAGTGCACTTCTAATCTGCACTAGAATGTTAACATAGGCACACACTGTGAAGGAGGGGAAAGATGACTTAAGATGATGAACTATGCCTCCTGCATTTTTCTCAAAGTAAAAGAATAAACCTTAGAAAAAGCACCCAGTTCTCACTTTTCCCATGGTGTGGACAGATTAATGCACCTACAGCTGGGACAGTTTCAAGACATAATTGTGGAAATGCTTCCAAGGAAGCGCATATGAATTCAGACATTACTTATAGTCCTTTAATGACTCAGACCCTGGTATGATGCTGAGTCATGAGTCCTGTGCTTAGGGAGTGATGACAGAAAATGTTTTAGCATCCAGAAGCATCCAAATACCAAATGGATCGTATTTTTACCATCTGAAACAATAGTTTCATTCAACAATGGTGAGAAAAATGAACTGAGTTTTGTTTTAAATCACTAATGAAGGCAATTCAGTACAGTATTACAAATCACAAAAGAGGAAAAAGTGTGAAAATGACCCAAAGTGATGATTATAAGCAAAGAGATGTTATTGAAAAGTTATACCAAGCTAAGGGAAATGTTCTTTAACTTTCTTGTGCTGCCTTAAGCCATGCAGTATTTTCCTTATGGGTAGGCTCATGATCAAGGCCATGAAAATAGCAAAGGTCAAAACTTCCAGACCTGGTGAAATCAGGGGATTTATAGTGGAAGCCCTAACCACTCCAGAAAACTGCCCCAGGAGCTGGGTATTCTGCTCCATATCATGCAATACCCCAGTATGACATCATATCTTCCAGCAGATGAACTACAACACATCAGGACCTCAGTGGACATGTCTAGACTGTGCTTAGCTCCTTTACAAACTCCCAGGTAGTGGTCACCTGGCTACCTTACTTTCCAGCTTTTCTTTGGAGAAAATCAGCTAGCACCCTTCAAATCAAAACACAAGGGCAGCTCTGTGCGTAGTTCATGAGCAGCTGTTCCCAAAAGACAGCAGAGGCGAGCCTGTACTCTGTTCAGGTCCTGTTTAGTGTAGTCCTCCAACACTATTGCAAATAACCACACATTCCTCTCTGTCATACCCTAGAGCCCACAGCACATACCTTCAGATTCATATAATGAAATCACCACTCCAGCAGACTGAAGTACAACCCACACATTACACTTTGATCAGAAAAACACATTAAAAATAGCAACTTGTAGGGCCACCATGTGAGCCTCAGAAAAGTCAAACACTATGGATGTGACCAGTCTGTTTCAGAGTGCAATAGCCTTGAAAAACATGGATGTGACCATCCTGCACCAGATGGTTTATGGGCCAGGCATCACGATCTACAGCAGATGCATTTAACAGCATAAATGTACTAAAAGAATCTTAAATTTCTTTATAGGAAACTCCTGGATACCTGAGAATTTATCTGAGGAGAGGTAGATGGTTTAAGCCCCTTCTTGGATCTGTAATCTCAGTGGAGGAAAGTGAAAGGTATTTGGTTATGTCACCAGGTGCAGCAGTCCAAAGGAGAAACAGTGGAGCCACTTCCAGAAAAGTTATTACAGCTTTCTAGAGAAGCAATAGATGATTGTCAATGGACCACTTGAACCTGAGCTACTATGGAGAGGAACTCCTATAGAGGTATCCTATAGAGAGGTCTCCTATCGAGAGGAACATGAGCCATACAGTGATGTGCCAAAGTCTAGCAAGCTAAGCTACACAGCAGGGCAGCGACTCTGGTGCCAGGTAGCTATAAAGTGTCATCTCTGGCACCGGGGTACCAGCCTGGAAGCCTGTTAATACAGGGTGAGGAATACCGCTTTCCCATGGCAGGTGGGAAGTGTGCATCCATCAGGTTCACTGGCACCTTTTGGGTGACATGTTAGATGTTTCAAGTTGGTTTAATAAAGACACTTATTCAAATATTTATGGCTGTATTCCCACTGAGGACTAACTTAGACTAAAACCACTCTAATTAACAATAAAAGTTTAATCCTGAAATGAGTGGGACTTTTGTCTGAGTAAGGATGGACTCCAAGCTACACTACCATGCACTTTTACAGATAAAAACGTGAGCTGCTGTGAAAATAAAAGCATTCTTTGGCAAGAAATAAAATTAAACCATGCTGAAAATATTTAGAGCAATATATATCACCACAATAACTAACCTTAATTACCCTATTGCATTACCAGGAAGGATTTTGTTAACTCCCTCTAAAACAAATCATATCAGTCATCCAATAAAAGTTTTAATGATCAACCTAAAATGAAAGTGAACCAAGCTGTAACTTCTCCAGATTCTTCATAACTACTCACAGATTATGATCTGCTAGTTAGCCCTGAACTGTACGCTTAACATACAGGCTGCTACATTGAAATTGTCTGAAATTCAGTAGGCATCTATTCCAGTGCAGTTTTAAAAACGCCTTTGCAGCTTCTTGCTGAAGAAGCAAAAATTCAGTTGCCAAGAAGAAAAGTCAAGAGAGGGAGAAACGAAAAAAGAACAAGAAAAACGTTTTTTGCAAAAACTTTAAAAAACAACATTGTTGTTCACTACAAAACTAATGTTGTACCTAGCCAGTACTTACATTTGTTTAACTTCACGAGTGTGAACTTGCAATCATTTCAGCAGATTCCCTGTGGCAAGCTGTGACTGAGCTTTACTCAGCGGGGCACTGACTTGAGTCTCTCTCCTTTAGCATCAATTTTCATGAAATGGTAAAACCTTAATAGTTCTGAGACCTCTAATCCTCAGTCAAATTTGGTTGAAATTGGCTACCAGGTTCAGAAATTACTAGAGGACTGTTAGACAAGCAGCTGGATAGATGGAGGAACAGAAGAGCAGTATAATCATGTAATTTGTCTTTCCTTCTAAAAACAGTCTAAAAGAAAAGAGGCAAATTGAAAGTAGGCTGTGAATTAAGGAAAAAGTTCCTACTGATGTTCCTATTTGATTATCAAGAGTCTTCCAAAGAAGGTGGTGGAAACGTCATCCCTTGAAACCTTTCAAACATTGCTTGACAAAGCATCTGTGAATATATGATAATAAATTCCCCTGTAGTCAAAGCATTTTCATATTGAATAATTAAGTATTTTCATTAGAATTGGTAGACTATATACAGAGATGGTTCCTTGTCATATCTCTCTTCATGGGAGCAAATATATATGCATACATACATACATAATTTTATAAAGGTCTGAAACAGTTTCCAAATAAAAATCTCCTTCAGTAAGTCTACATAGGATATGAAAAAAATGTCACTATATCAGAATGGAGACACATAAGGCTTAAAAAGGACAGTATAGGTGTTAGATCAAAAATTTGTCCCTGTTGGGCTATTTATTAAACCACCATTTCAACAAAGTACAATGAAAATAATTGTGTATACTTAACATTTCTATCATCCTCAAAGTCAACCCGAGTGTCTGGCTATACGTCCTTCGTCATTAATCATTCTGAGAAAAAACAATCTTAACTATCTCCTCAAAGCACATATGGATAGCTTTATTGAAAAGAATGCACCCTGGCAGTTAATAAAAATTCTCCTTACTTGTACAGCTATCTGCCAGTATTCATTGTGTGTACGTTTACAAAAAAAAAGAAAATACCCTTCACTCAGTCTCTCTGTCAGTATTGAGCAAACTAATCTCCTTATGAAGAACCCATTTCAAATTAGTTTCTCCTCAGCATCTTTATTGTTAAACATCATCTTTGCAGAAATTCCTCATCTAACATTTGGAGTTGTGTTTCATTTTATTTCACAGACCCAACTACAGCAGTCTTCAACCGCTCTGAGCCCCACAGCGCGCGCGGACATATGGTGATGAGATTTGGTAATGTAAATGCAACATTCATTACAGGGTCACTGGCTGGGAGGTGGTGTTAAGATTCTGGGATCACAAAAGCTAAAAGTATGATCGTGTAGTTTATTGCAAAAAGACTCAGAAACATTCACCGGTATGTACACCCACAGAGCCGTAATACATACGGGTTACATTAAACAAATATTACCTCTCTCTAAAAAAAAGGAAAAATACTCTTGAATGCCATATTCATACATCAGTTCTGATTTTCACTAAGTTTTATTTTTATATTCAGCTTTTTATTAACAGTAAGGGTGAAGAGAGAAAGCAGGGAATAATATCGCACACACAAAAGGAAATCCCAGCTGACTACTCACTAGTAAGCAAGAGAGAACATTTGCACTTTTAGGAAGTTGCTAGATGGCTGTACAACACTGTGGGGTTTCTATGTGCTCACCTTAGTAGTAACTACAGGTAGGACAGGTACTACTGCTTTCCTTAAATTAATGGAGTAGCTGAAAAACCAAGTTTAAAAGTCTAAAATTGCCCTTAAATTCTTATCTAAGTTAGCAGATCAAAAAAATTTGTCTTTTGAAATGTGAACATCCAGTCAAGGTCCTACAGAAGTCAATGGGCACTGCACATTTTCAGCATCTTTAAAAAGAATTGGAAACTTTTAATTATAAGCCAAGTATAAGCCCACAAGGCAAAAGTCTAATCCTGCTATAGTCAATGCCTTCAAACCTGCCTGTTGATTGCAACGTGGTTGAGATTTCACTGGCAGGTTTTAGAAGAGGCTTCACAAGTTACTGGAGCCATATCCTTCTGGGCTGAGCAAACTCTCAACTCTAAAAGTTGGTTTGATTTCAAAGCTTGACAGAAAGCTGTGTGAAAATACAGAACTGTCATTGAGAAGAGGACGGAGGAGCTCTACCCAAGCAACTCCACCCCCCGATATGGGTGTGCTTCTCCCATGGCTGCCTGCGTGGGTCAGGCACCAGGGCCAGTGTGCTTTTGTACAGACTACAAGTAATTTCCTTCGCTCCTGGCAGCACCTCGTAAGAGCTAGCAACTGATGAGTGGACGACAGAAGGAATCCTGCTCATGAACCATGCCAGACTTCTGACAACAATGTTTAACTACCCGTGTAAAGAAAAGTCTAGGGGATATGGAGACTTAGTTACAGTACATTGCAATGAATCTTCCCTTCCATATTGCCTATAGGACCATTAAAAGGATTTTTTTTTTCAGTGCAGCCTATGGAAATTCACCAAAGTTTCCAGCTTTGCTATGTACGTTTGGCAAACTGTTTTATGGGACTTGCAGCTTAAAACCTCAGAGAACTGCTTGGTTTTGCCAACTTTTCTTTTAGGGACAACTCATGGCATCATCACAGATTTTTCTCTTCCCAATCACTATCCTGCACAGATGTACTGACACCAGGAACTTTCAAAAGAATTAAGATCTGCATCCCCAAGCCACAAAGGACACAGGGATGATAGGAGAATAACTGGAAAGATTAATGACGTCTCCTTGGAACAATAGAATGCAAAATGAAATGTAGATTAAAACAAAAGGGAAAATGAGGTAATTTTACTTGTAAAGTGAATAGAAAGCTGCCATTTCAGCCAGCTATCCTGCATGCTACCTTTGTCTTTAGTTATCCAGTAGTGGTTAAAACAATTTTTACCTGCATTCTCTGCACTTCAGCGAATTAAATTACTCAACCTACTATTTATTTACAGAAGTTTTACCATTCTGTGTCATGAACAATGCTAAACATAAGCTGCTAAGAACTAGTTCCTCCAGTTTAAAGGCAGAATTCTTATTGATGTCCAGAAAGACCTGAAGGACTTGTGAATGGGGGAAGCTGATCTGTCATTTGACCTTTTGTCTTACTCAAACAATTACCAAAGCTACAGTGACAGTTGCTTCAACACAAATATGCCTGGAGTGAAATTTTTCTCCTCCTGGCTCAATGGTAACATCAGGAAAAGTGTGTCTAAACATCTGTCTCTTCTGAGAGAAGTTAGACTTAAGGTGTCAAACTCGGGATGCTGTGGCACATTAAACTGGGTTTCAGAGCCAACCACTACTTCTCAATGCCTCATTGCAATTCAGTCGTTTGGTGTTCTTTCACTGCTAAAAACCACCATGGTGATAGTGCCAACAACTATGATAATGGCTAAGGTGATTAGAGCACTTAAAATTCAGAAAAGATGGACAAGATGAAACCTGATCCAGGATTACTCTCCTATATTTCCACGCACAAGTAGCATCTCAGTTGTACTTGAAGCATGTAAGAGCTATTTTGCAATTTACTCTAAGTTCAAAATCACATTCCCACAATCACTGAGAAGAGGGCAGCTATTAAAGCTGCTTTGGAACAGGTTAATCTAAGCCAGGATATACACCAGACTGAAAATAAGAAATATGCCACCTCTAAACACGTGTGACAAGCAAAGACAAAGAGCTTCCAAAATCAGAGAGAAAACAAATCTGTAAGATGCTTCTTTCTACTATTCCACTTTGGGAAGTCTCTGTAGATGCCTGCTCTAAGCCCTGCACTAGTATTCTCTATGAGATGAGGTGCTCATAAGATGCAATGTTTTACAGGGTGTTGGATCTGCTGCATTATTTCTGAGCTCTGAAACGCTTTGTGAAATACTGGCAAGTGCTTCCTATGCAAATATTTCTGCTTTTCTACAAGGAGAACTGTGGATTTCTAAATCAACAGTTTGAATTGTTGAAATAAATCTGTATTTGTCATACTGCATTTCTATTTAGTATGTTTGCTTTCAATGGCAAAAACATATATATGGAACATTAAAGCAAAAGGTGATCAATCAATCACACACAAGATGAAAAATTCTTGCAAAAGTTTGGTCATAGAGTTATACCTTCTGGCATGATCAGTTGCTTATACATATATGCGGTTGGCACAAAAAATATAAAATGAGAGTACGTAAAAAAGTATTTATTGGAGGAAAATTTTTTGTGTGCTCTTTTCTCAAACTATGAGACAATTTCTTTTTTTTTACATGATTTTAAATACATCAGGAACATTTTAATCCTAAATTAAC
Source organism: Anarhynchus alexandrinus (assembly GCA_008711295.1). Lineage (NCBI taxonomy): Eukaryota > Metazoa > Chordata > Aves > Charadriiformes > Charadriidae > Anarhynchus > Anarhynchus alexandrinus. Next base: position 1,101,977 of record VUYV01000115.1, read on the forward strand.
ATTCTCTGAAGTTAGTTATTCCTCTTTTGCAATACTGTTACAAAGATCTGCAGAAATAGAAGGATCTTCCTTGATGTAAATGTGTGTCAATCAAAACTATCACACTTGAGCTTATGGACTTAAGTGTGCATTAATCAGTCTTGTTCACGCTTGCTCTGCGAGTAGTTGCATTAAAATGAATGAACCAGCTACTGTTTCAGGAATGTCTTGATCCAGAGCCTAAAAATGTCTCTCTCAATCACAGTATAACTAATGTAAATAGAAAAATGTACTATGCTATGAGCAGTGAAATCTGAAATACAAATACATTGAACTGTATTCCTAACTAATTTGAACTCTGCATGATTAAAAACAAGAAAAGTGAATCTCATTTTAGTGATCTGAGGTGGCATGTTGTTTATAAGGCAGCATGTTGAATCATCCCTTACTTCCAAACCTTCAGTTTTAGGATCAGCCCAAGCAGTATTTCATTAGAGTTCTGTTTGCTGTAAATAGAAAAATGTAAAATTATGAAGGGATGGAAGAGCTAGTAATATGCATGCGAATATGAAGACATTTTCTAAGAAAGCCTATTGGAGTTTTTCAGTTTGCAAACTAAGGTGTATTGTGAACTCTGGACCCCTACTATCTGCAAAATGTTCTGCTTTGGTCTGTTTCATATGAGCTTCTGGTATCAAGACAGGCAGCCAGTCATCTTATTGGCTTTTCTATGAAAAACAGATATTCCCTCTATTTATATCAACATTGTGTAAATCAGCTTGAACATTTTCATTAAGGGATATCATTTTGTACCTACATACACAGTTGAATGTTTCAAAATCTACATCCTGTTATCCTCAGGCAGGGCAGAGCAACACATAGATGAATCATAGAATCATAGAATGGTTGAGGTTGGAAGGCACCTTAAAGATCATCTAGTCCCAACCCCCCTACCATGGGCAGGGACACCTCCTACTAGACCAGGTTGCTCAAAGCCCCATCCAACCTGGCCTTGAACACTTCCAGGGATGAGGCATGCCCTGGGCAACCTGGTCCAGTGCCTCACCATCCGCAAAGAATTTCTTCCTAATATCTAATCTAAATCTACCCTCTTTCAGTGCAGGACCTTGCACTTGGCATTGTTGAACTTCATGAGGTTGGCATGGGCCCACCTCTCAAGCCTGTCCAGGTCCCTCTGGATATCATCCATTCCCTCCAGCATGTTGACTGCTTCACACAGCTTGGTGTCATTGGCAAACTTGCTAAGGGTGCATTCAATCCCACTGTCCATATTGAAGAGCATCGGTCCCAATACCAACCCCTGAAGAACACCACTTGTCACTGGTCTCCACTTAGACATCGAGCCATTGACCACAATTCTTTGAGTGTCACCATCCAGCCAATTCCTTATCCACTGAGTGGTCCATACATCAAATCCATGTCTCACCAATTTACAGACAAGGATGTTGTGTGGGACGGTGTCAAATGCTTTGCACAAATCCAGGCAGATGATGTCAGTTGCTCTTCCCCTTATTCACCAACACTGTAACCCCGTTGTAGAAGGCCACCAAATTTGTCAGGCATGGTTTGCCTTAAGTGAAGCCATGTTGGCTGTCACCAATCACCTCCTTATTTTCCATGTGTCTTAGCAGAGTTTCCAGGAGGATCTGCTCCATGATCTTGCCAGGCACAGAGGTGAGACTGACTGGCCTACAGTTCCCCAGCTTTTCCTTTTTTCCCTGTTTAAAAATGGGGATTATGTTTCTCCTTTTCCAGTTGGTGGGAACTTCACCAGACTGCCATAACTTCTCAAATATGATGGACAGTGGCTCAGCAACTTCATCTGCCAGTTCCCTCAGGGCCCACAGTTGCATCTCATCAGGTCCCATGGACTTGTGCACATTCAGGTTCCTCAGATGGTCTCGAACCTGATCTTCTCCTACAGTGGGCAGTTCTTTACTCTCCCAGTCCCTGCCTTTGTCTTTTGCGACTTGGGCAGTATGGCTAGAGCACTTGCCAGTGAAGATCGAGGCAAAAAAGTTGTTGACTACCTCAGCCTCCTCCATAATCCTGGGTAACCAGGTCTCCTGTTCCCTTCTGGAGAGGGCCCACATTTTGCCTAGTCTCCCCCTTACCACCAACATACCTGTAGAAGCGTTTCTTGTTGACCTTCATGCCCCTGGCCAGATTTACCTCTATCAGGGCTTTAGTTTTCCTAACCTGATCTCTGGCTGCTCAGACAATTTCTCTGTATTCCTCCCAGGCTACCTGTCTTTGTTTCCACTCTCTGTAGGCCTCCTTTCTGTGTTTGAGTTTGCCTAGGAGCTCCTTGTTCATCCATGCAAGCTTCCTGGCGTTTTGGCCTGACTCCCTCTTAGCTGGGACACATCACTCCTGAGCTTAGAGGAGGCAACCCTTGAACGTTAACCAGTTTTCTTGGGCCCCTCCCCGCTCCAGGGCTTTATCCCATGGTACTCTGCCAAACAGATCCCTGAAGAGGCCAAAGTCTGCTCTCCTGGGGTAGTGAGCTTGCTGTGCACCCTCCCCACTGCCATAAGGATCTTAAACTTCAGGGAAAAAAAATGTTAACTTCTACAACAGCAATAGCTAGAGCCAGTCAGTTTTTATTTGAGCTCAGAGTATACAGCTATGGAAGACATTTTCAATATTTGGAGTAACAGCTGTGATTCCTACACATATTTTTCCAATGGGAGGACAAGCATTTTCCTCTGAGTAGCTAATTGTGCCTCCAAGGGGCTGCATTAGCAACATGTACATCCTTATAAGGGAGCAGAGAATGCCATTTTTGCTACAATCTTAACCTAAGCCCAAAAGAGCAAGGCCCTTAGGTTTGTGATTTCATGCAGCACTACCCACACCTTTCCCCTCAGTCATGTACTGGATCTTTACTTTACCGATATGGGAAAAGAAGTATGAACAAGTTCATTTTTGCTTTTACATTTCTCATGATTTCAGCAGTTCCTAAAGTCTGATATACAGAAAGGTCTTGTTAAGACTGATTATAGGCTGGTGGCCAGAAAGATCAAATAAGGTATTTTAAGCTTCATCGACCATATGGATGTGCCTTAGCTTTTTAGAGGATGTATTTTTCCCCGAGGATTTCCAGCATTTTAAAGTTCTACTATATTAAGTAGAATTTATAATAATTTGAGATAAATTTAGGATGACTGTGAGACTCAGCACAGAAGTCCACAAAACTGACAGCGATTGTCCAAAAGTGCTAAATTCTTGGATGGTATTTTTCTTCAACTTGTGTGATTATATTTTCAACTGTAGATACATTAGATAGCAATTATTAATAAAACAGTTTAAGGTTTGTTGCACACTTGATTAGCTCCAATAAAGTATTTCTTGAAAAAGCTGGTTTTGTCTTCATGTCTCGTGGCTGAACAGTAACACCAACAGCCCCCTCCCACCCCTGAACACACACATTCATGTTTTGCCACCGTATCTTCAAGTTTTCCTTATCTACTTGTATTTCCTTTCTGTTGGAGGAGAGACATAATGCTCTACAACTTGCAGCTAGATACATACCGACAGGCTGGCTAACGTGTAAGCGTCAATCTATCTGATCGCCAGGAAATCCAGTTGAAAATCAAGTCTCATCCTCTGGCAAACGAACAGAGGTTTGGGGGCTCTCTTCAGACCCTGGAAATACTGCAGAAGATTTTCCCTTCTGGCATCTCTACCCTGCTTTTAAACTTGACTGAGTTTGCCTGCAGGTTAAACAACTGTTACAAAAGGACTAACAGAGGTGGCACAACTGCAGAAGCCTTACTTCCTCGGTGAACTAAGTTAAAAACTGAATAGCACCTGATATAAGAAATTACTATATGTGAAGTAATGGACGTTGAATGCAAGAATAACTATTCATCTGAGCAGTTAAACTAACTTTTTTACCAACTAACGCTCATAGGAGGCAAAAGGAGAAGGCTCTAAGTTTTAACAATCCATCCATCTCACTACATCACAATTTCCACTATTTCAGATCTTTTAAAGCCAGTGAAGTTCACTGCAAAGGCCTCCACAACAGGATGTCAGTTCAAAGCTCCGGCAACAAATAACCTTCTACATTTGAAAATCCTCCTTCAAGACCATCCATACTTGTAGGAAGAATGGCATGAATGGAACAAGATGCTTACCCCTTGTACAGTGTTACTGAAATTTGTGAATTTCTTGTAAAATAGAAAATTGTCCTGAAAATGTTCTAAATTTTAGGTAGAAAAATGGAAAGTTAAAAAACTACAATAACGCATATCACATAATGAGAAGCAGCCCATAAAGCAATGCCCCTCAAAGCCTCTAGAGAAAATTATATATTAAGTGCGTAATGACATTCATCAAATTTAATTCTTCAAAATGTATGAGCTTAGGAATGTCAAAAAGTGGGAGCGGAAGATACCAGTGCTACAGAATCTAGAATAACTCCCAGTAATCTGCAATAGAAACAGCAGCTTTTTGTAAAACCAATGCTGTGCTCTTGTTTGTGTGCCATGCAAGATATGTATATATGTAAATGTATACTCAGTAACCAGGAGTGCCACAAATAAATCTTAGGAAAAACCTGCAGTTTCTATTATTTCACAGCATCTTCAGAGCACACAAACAGCACAGTATCATGGAATCATAGAATGGTTTAGGTTGGAAGGGACCTTGAAGATTGAGTTCCAACCCCCCTGCCATAGGCAGGGACACCTCCCACTAGACCAGGTTGCCCAAGCATGTTGTCCAGCATGGCCTTGAACACCTCCAGGGATGAGGCCTCAACAACCTCTCTGGGCAACCTGTTCCAGTGCCTTACCACCCTTAAAGTGAAAAACTCTTTACGTTCTTTAGCAATGTCATCATCAACAGTATCTTCAAAGGAGATGCTGACCTACCCAACTTCATTTCAGTCTCTCAAAAGTCTCCCTATGACTTCTAAGACAGCTGGGCACAGTTTTATATGAATTATATTTCTGTTGTAGACTGATTTGCATTTTATGCCCAATTTAAATAATACCAAACTCCCTAAGAGACACAAAATTTCCTAGAACCTACCATTTGCCCTGCCTTTATTCCCCAAAAGCAATCCTAAGTAGAGTCATACAAATATAATAAACTAGGTGTTTTGCCCATCAGTTAAATGTTTATTATCTTTTTTTTTGAGGTAAAACAAGTATGCTCAATGAAAACTGAAGCTTGGAAACATTGCTGGGAAGCTACCTACTGGAAGGTTTACTACAGCTGGAAGGTTTACTACAGAAAGACCACCAAAGAAAAAAGGAATTCACATCAAGTGGGAGAGACCAAATGTCCCATTAATTTCCACAATATGGACAGGTCAAAAGTAATGCAAGTAATAACCGCTGATTTATTGCATATCACAAGCTTTTCTTGGAAGAACACAGAGGACAAAATTTGCAAGCCAGTTACATTTTTATTGAAGTATCAGTAAGACATAGGGATAACTCGCTAGGGCCTCAGGAGTGTAGTCTCACCCGATGAGCAATTCGTGATGCAGCACACGCACTTCAGGAATGGCCATACATGTGCACAGCCTCCCCCATTCCGCCTACTGCTGCACATTCGGCATCAAGACAAAACAGAGGGTGTTGGCAGAGGCAGAAGTTGTTCAAGAGGAAACCACAGCCTCTCTAAAGAGCAGAGATAGCAGCCCTGAGAAACAAGTGCATAGGCACAGGCCATCCACAGCAGTAAATATATGGTATAGAACACACATGCATCCAGCAGATGTAAACCTCCTCCCACACATGAACGCGCAAACCTTACAAATCCTACCCCGACTTGTTCTGTTTTGTTCAGGGAGCTCATCCTTCTCTTAGCAGACAAAACTTCAACCTAAAGCTCTACTTACATATGATCACAAAGAAGTTTACTGTGAAGAGTAATCCCTGAATGCTTAACATCCCCCTACTTTAATTACAGGAAGAAAACTGTGAGCATCACTTGCTCTCTCTTATGTAACTGCACATGCAAAAAGTATCTTTAACCTGCACAATGACAGCTATGACAATCACATTTTTTTAAAGTGTATGACATTGCTTTTAGACTTAGATGTGTTCACTGTATTTGAAATGTAATGTAAATATTGCTGTAGTTGTCCTGTGCTTCCTGAACAAATCTCCTTAAAATGTGATGCATACACTGAGAAGACTTCCCCCTCCTCCTCCAGGCATATATTAAATACCTTGAGAACACACTGCCCCAAGCAAAGGTTCTTTTAGATATCCATATACAAGAATATGTCCCAGAGTTTTCACTATCCTCTGGATTTGTTCCCAGAACAATTTCAAGAAATTTCTAGGCCTTTCCATTCAAGTAAGCTTTTCTAAAATACTCTTTGTGAATAGACTCTAGAAGCAGACGGATGACAAACACTGGAGCCCAGCAGGAAACAGATTATTAGCAAAGTCAGCATTTACACACTTGTAATTCCTTAGGACTTTTGTTAAAAAGCGATGAGTTATTGGTGAAAAACTAACATCATCCATTTTGGTCTTCTGAACAGTCTCTTAATTTTATCTGTGGCATTCAACTATACTTGTCTGGTATCTTCATCACGCTTACCTTCATGATGTTTCCTGAATTTGTGCCAGTGATACAATGCCCTGCCTCATTTGATTAAATAAAGAATTAAATTTCACATCATTTTCTTGTCAATGTGAGAACAGCAAAATGATTCTTGAACAAAGATGTGTCTCTTGTCCTTTTTTTGAAGGAACAGTTCTTAGAGATGTAGTGAGTGGGCTATTCCAGAAAATAAAGTGGCAAAAGAGAAAGAAGTCAGTGATGAATCTCAAGGCCAATTAATTCCAGTTCCCTTGGGAACTGTACCGTGTTTTGCTTGACATTACAAAAGATAGATAGGTGTGAATTATACTCTATTGGGAGTGAATATGGAAGCATATTAAAAACCAGTACCATTTCAATTGGATTTCCCAGGTCCTGCCCTCTGAATCAAGTTTTCTTCTACCCCACAAATAATGTTTATAAAAACTTTTCAACACTGAAAAGGGTGAAATATATTCACAGGAAAATAGACTGGCCAATATTTGGGGAATTATATATATCGAGGTCTTTGATTCTTAAATATCTCTAAAAGGCTGTAACAATAAGTGATTTTTAAAAGAATTTAATATTAATATAAAATACTTATTTACTGCATTGGACTTACTTATTCTGTAACTACAGTAATTTCATATTTACATCTGACATACCTATGGATCAAAATTTACATGGAAACATTTGCCTGAACATAATTGCACTTGCAATCATTCTCTCCCACTAATATTTAAACTTTTATCTCAAAGTATTCCAAGACAGACGATTGAAGCATAGCTAAACAACTTGGCAGGCGGGAAAAGCAATATTTCAACAATTCTTCAACTTATTGTTATCTCAGCACAAAAAAGCCCCTACTCACTTTATGAAAAATATTACAACATCTCTAGGGTGTATAAAACAAATTGCTTTTGATGCAGCAGTTTTGGCTCATATTAAAAGCATGTGGAGATTAACTTCTCTGGTTTTGAAGGTAAAATGAGTTAACTCTGCCAACACTTAGAGGAAAAGTTCTGATGCTCTTAAGTACTCCCTAAAAACAGCCAGATTCCACAGTCATCTTTTAGTGACAATGTAGATATCATGTGAAACACTACACACCTAATATTTAAAATTTATGTAATCGACTATTTTTTGCAAGCTTTCAGGTATAAGCAAGAAATTTCATTTCTGATTTCATTCTAAATAAGTCCTTTTCATAAACTGACATTATTTTCAGGATACAATCATCCAGTTTCATCTGATATTAGAAGCAAAGTGTCAATAAATACATGCATTTTTATACTGTTTTGCAAATTAATATTGAATAGAATACTGCCACCTTTTGGCTATGATCTGGACTTAAAAATGAGACTTCTCTGTAAAACTTCTAAAAACATTTGACATATAATGATTATTCTAAAGAATTCAATATGTCAACAGGCTAATGTTATGCTTATCATTAACATACTGTTGATGTAAGAATAAAACTTTTCATACTTAACTGCACAGTATTATCCTATTATTTCTCGATAATGAGCAAGCACTTTAACAAGGGCTTTTGTCTTTAGCAGAAAAGACGCAGGCATAGCTTTGACATCAAGCTAATGGAATTACTACTTTACAATCATGGCAATTCCTCTACTGCTTAGAGTAAAATAAAACTACTTTTGTGTAACTCATACACTCAACTTTAAAAATATTGATTCACTAACTGATTCTCAGAAAATTCTTCCTGGAGAATCCTTGAGTTTAATATTAACATAGAAGCATTTTAAAACACAGGTGAAAGGCACAGAAGTCTTTCAGCAACATCCAAAAGAAGGGCTCTAAAGTCTCTTACCGTGAACAAATGATGCCACTAGAAAAGGCAGTGCAGAAGAATACAGGGCCTGGGATTTGGCGTTAATCCCTAGCAAGCGTTCCAAGTCATTGCAGAGAGATTCTCCCAACTGTGAGCTAATCAGGTTTCAATTTAATTCATTTATGCTGAATAAATTAAAAAAGAGGATTTGATCCATCTTTGGGGAAGAGTTTGCTGATTAAAAAGTCCAAGAAAACAAGCACTACCTTTTTTGTTCCAGTATTTGTTTTATGAATTGGGACGACTGGCTATCAAGCTATGTGGAAGGACTATCACTTATCTAAGGGCTACTTTAAATCAGACCCTATAAGCCTACAACAAGTTTATTGTGAATTCAGCTATCTAAACTCTACAGTTTGGCATTGTCAGAAAATAACTAGTAACTTGATGAAAAAAACAAAGAAAACCCTAAATTCCTCTAATTTAAAAGAAAGGTTCTTACCCAACTCCCTGTAAAATACTAATGCCATAGTTAAGTGGAATATGATTTTTAATTTTAAGCATTTTCATACAACTATGCTTTAAAGGATACGTTAAGAAGCAATAACCACAAATAATTTTGGTACTGTAAAGGCAAGGTTCTTTTATCGGTCTTTTTCCTACTATTGCTAATACTTTATGGGGAAACTTTATTAAACCATATCACAGCTAAGTGGGGGGAAGTCACTAGACCGGAAGCTTAATTTCCGTCTACAAGTATAATCATTTGAAATATATACTGACAAGGACAGTTTGAAACTACAAGACATCATTTGCATTTAGAGAAAAACAAACAGCAGCATACACAATACATACACTTTTAGCCAGCAACACACTTGTTTCCCCTTTTAAACCAATTCTATTTAAAATAGCTGCATTTTTCTGAGTATTGGCTATTGGAACAGAGTTTTTACACATAGACCATCCTAATTTTCTGACTAAAACCGTGCAGGCTCAGCTTTAAACTATGCAGAAATTTAGTTCTTCATAATTAAGTAAGTGTACAAATAATGTCACTTCAGACACTTTTTTCCTCCACCTATCCTATTCAAAACTATTTTTACCAAAATAATCTGAAAAGGACAATAAGTAATATTTACAAACTACTTGTACTGTGGAAACAAAATTTTAAGCTACATTTAGCTTTGACTAATAGCCTTCAGTAACCTTTACAAATTTGCCTGTAGGGATAAAATGACAAATGACTCTCACTATGGGGCTTATTAGACTCTTACAATATTGCTCTTACAAGGCCCTTCAGGAAATACTATTTCAGATTATATCAGCACTTCCATTTTTCAGGTCCTAATAGCTTAAAAAAAATAACAAAAAAAAAAACCCACACGTCTTCCCGGTGGGATGAAACTTAACACATAACATCGTGAATGAACATTGCTTCAACAACTTAAAACGTATCACAGTTTCATAACGTTCTGTGCCTGTGTGTAGCTCATGATGCCTGTATTTCTGAAATAACAATATTGTAAAAGATTAGCACAGGCAACTGAAATGTTTTCAGTATTTTGGGAGGGGATGGAAAATTGGACCTCTTTAAATATCTTAAGGTGATTTAGTATAGTGAGGAAAATGTTGTGCTGCTGCAATATTATAGGCAATAATACCATATTACACTAATGGTCTGGTCCAAATCCTGTATCTGTTTCTGACCCTCTAAAATCCACTGAAATCAACTGATCCTTCCCACTGCCTTCAACAGGTTTGGACCAAACTCCCTAAGATTGTATCATGCCACAGGAGACTAGTCTACAAGGACATCATACCGGACATTTAGAAATACCAGTCTTTTTAGGCAAGGAGGGAATAATTATTGAGATCTAAGAAATCATAGTCTGTTGACTGAAAACACTAATACAAATTGTGCAGAACAATATTATATTATGTGTAGGAAGTGAGAAAGGAAAGTCAGCTTTCCCTTCACCTTCCTGGCTGAGGCTGCATTTAGAATGGGGATTCTGAGCCAGTTCATAACAGGAGAGGTAATCACAGCATCTTAGTCAGTAGGTAATCTCCCTTTACTGTCAAAGGAGAGAGAAGCCCACAACCACAGGGTGAATATGGTAAGTTGACAGGCGTGCCTATACCGTTCCTCCTTCCACTGCTTGTTCCTAAAGCAGCCATGTTTATTATAGTATTTGCTATGTTTATTATAGTATCTGCTAAAAACCTTGAGTAGTGGACTCAGTAGTTAATAACAAGTTAATATCTCCACTTCAGATACTTCTTTAGCAATAACAATTTCTCCTCACTGCAGGCTGCATCTTCCCTTTTTTTATGCACTTCTTTAGCCTTCTTGTTATAAAATCTTTCAAGACACTCTTAAAACTAAATTTGCTGAGAGTTCAAACTGTTCAGACCATACAGTACAACTGATTAATAGCAAGAGTAGAAGAGTTGGAAAATGTGAGAACACCTGGGTCTCAAAAACCTTAGCACAGAGCTGGTAACAAATTTATAAAGGGTGTCTTAAAAAAAAACCCAAACAAAACAAAACACCACTAACAAACAAACCCAAACCAAACTTTGTCTGCTCACTGCTGTCTAAATCCTACACCCTTCAGCAGTGTAGGAGAGTACCTGCTACCCACGTGCTCTGCTTCAAACGCATTGAGTTCATCTCACATTTTGTGAGGCAGCACTCTCTACTGTTGCATCTTCCTGCCTCTTTGGATGTGTCTAGACTGCTCTTCAAGCTCTGTGGTGTCTCACGGTCCCAGCCTCCCAAATATCCAAACCCTGCCTGTACACCTGGATTTCCTACCAAAGGAAAAAAAATGCACTTAGACCTCCTATAGAAAAAAGACAACAGGGTGCGTGGGGAGTAATGAGCTCTTCATGAGCATAGAGAATTTGTTTCCTTTTCTGTCCATGAGCTACTTACTGTATTTATTCTGCCTTACCTATCTGTAGTACTTCAACTCATGTCCTGTTGTGTGACTTGTTCAAGTGAATGTTTTAGTTGTTGTCTCTTACCCATTTTTATCCCTATTTGGATTTGTTGTACCATCTCCCGCATTGCACCCCACAAAAATTGTCCTTAGCTTATTTCTTTGAGCTGCCGTTTCATAATTTATTATCTCCATATGACCTTCTAGTAATATTCTTACCCAACTTTATCTCATGTATCAATCATCCATTCTACATATTGTCCCACAATTATCACAATGAATGTAGGCTACTGCAGCTGTGGAAGAACAATGCCTTCAAAGACAGCTCTCAAACAAAAGAAGAGAAATGAACATCTTCACCACAACCCCCGCCCCCGTGAGAAATTCTGCTTTCCACTGTCTTAGACTCATTACCGACTGGAGGCCCCTACAACAATTAAGTACTGCAAGAGACCAGCCTGAGGTCAGATCTTTTCCTCTTTCCCTGGTCCTGCCACCAATCTATTGTGCTAGCTCTGAGTAAGTCTTTATCATCTCCCTGCCTCAATTTTCCTCCTCAACAAATGCGCCTAAAATGTTATTCCTCCTGGAGAAGTTAATTTGAGATGAGTACAGGGAACACTGTAAGACTGGAATGTTTTTCTTCTAGTTAGCATGGAGACTCAGTCCACTTCCCATGGACAAAGCCCGAGAACAGTGATGGTTTCTTCTTATATTTTCAGGCATCTTTGGTGCATTACTGTTGCAGGGGGAGAGCGGGGGGAAATTTAAACACTAGCAGACAGATGATAACTGGGTCTATACCTGTGTGAATGTCCAAAACTGAACTTTTGAACTGTCAGGAAGACTGCTGCTTTCTACTGGCAACCAGTACCGTCTGGCTATAAATTTTGATAAAACTGTGACTGAAGAGTGGCACATCCCAACTCCTCCAATTAGCACAGAGACAGAACCCCCAATTAGGAGGCTGATGATGCATTGTGTTTCTACACATAGACTACTTGAGAAAATGGGAGGCTAGGGGCCTCAAAGAAGGGTTCCTTGAAAAAAAGAGACATGGCTTTGGAGAGAAGAAAGGGGTCTGGGAGAAAGGTGGTGAAAATCCCAGCCGGAGGAAAGATCCTGGAGATCAGGGGGTATGTGAGGGAACGACTGCCAGGGGGTGCTCAGGGACCTCGGTCTGTAACGCCTGAGGCCAGTAACTGTGAGCAGCAGCACGCCACAATCCAACATGACTTTATCTCCAGTGTTCCCAGACCAGCAATGACCTCCCTGCTGGGAAGGGAAGCCAAGACCTACTGAACATAACGCTGGGGAGGAACAAGTGCGTGTAAAATAATCTAGCTGAGTAAAAACTGTAATCTTGTTGGTTCTTGAATAAACCCAAGTACCCAGATCCACTATGGGCTGTTGGTTACTCTGCCTTGCCCATGAACGTTACAAGCTAGTATCCTGCAGCCTGTAGCAGAGTCCTATCCTTTCTGAACAAATGCCATCCGTTTGACACTGATGCACAAGGCCATGGATGTATTATGCTAATTTGAATACAGCTTTCTTGTAGGATTTACTGTCATGACTGTGACCGTTATCATGGCCTCCTGAAGGTACAATAAAGGCATCCAAAGGTGAAATATCCTGCCTGTATTTAAACAGCATGCTCATACGAGGTCTCCAGATTGCCCTTAAATCCACGCTATGTACCCCAGAAGGCTCCCACAGCAAAGGCATCTAGTACTACCTGCAAGCATTCACCACCACCCTTTCCCAAGCTACTCACTTCGGTGAAGCAGGTAGGACTAGGCTTGCCAGCCCCAGTCCTGTCCCAGAACAGAATGAGGCAGGAGAATGGGTATGGGGCTGCAGTCTCTGACATGCCATCCTCCATGTTCCTGGGGCCAGCCTAGACCCCAATTAACAGGGCAGGCTGGCAGCAGAGTGATGAATGAACAATCCTGAGAAATAATAAATTATTTCTTCAGTAAATGCAGGTAAATATGCATCTGCCAGAGAACCATTTATTTTAAAAGTACCCTGTTTTTAATGGTAAGCTCTTCCTAAGATACCTGAAACCTATGTCCAGACCATTTGCTCATGGCAACTTTTATGGTTTGGATAGAAGAACATTTTCAACTTATTTGCCACACCTGCCTTGTCCACTTGCCCAGACGACAACCCTAAGGCTCTCTTCTCTTTAATTTTTGTCTTGCTACAAGAGAATAATACTCCATCCTTCTGGAAGTTTAAATGAGCCATTTGGCAACCCAAGCCAGGGTGCACAGTGGGCTGGTTTATGAAAAAAAAATTGTAGGTGGGAAAATAATGAGAAGTGGAGGAGATACAGCTCTCTTCCGCTTTGTTCTGATTCTGAACTGTTTTCTGATGTGTTTAAGTTTTTGGTGAGGCCCACTACCTGGTTACAAAGCTATGGATTTTGAACCTAAAAAAGATGGAACATGTATCAGGCATTATACATCTCTTTTCCCATTTTTCCCCTTAAACTCTTGGGGCAGCTTACTTGAGCATTAATTTATTGTGGGATTGATCTATCTATTTGTGCTCCAGCTAGTTGGTCTTCTAAGAACTTTGTGCAATGTTTATGTTAAGAGCTGTAGACCTCTGGATCAGAGCTGACTGGTTCCTAATGAACCTAGACAGCAAGCAGGGCAAGCACAGTGTTTAAATTTGGGTACCGCTTCTTCTCAGGTACTTTAAAATCCTTTATTTAGGAGTCAAATTTAGGGTTGTGAACATTACACATTTGCAGCCCTTATTAGAGCAATATGGTATCCATAATGTGCCATAATTACTGAGAGGAAGATTACCAGTTTCAAGGCTGGATTTAAATAATGCAGTAACTAAATAAAGAAACTAATGCAGTACTAAATAAAGCACTAACAAAACATTTACAATGTAATAAAAGAAAACGCAACAGAAATTAATTCATCACAAGCTGGTAAACTTCTGCAGGTACTACCTAACATACATGAATGTGACAAAAAATTATTTTACCCTGACTTACTTGGAAAAAGCTCAAAAAAACCTTCCATTTCAAGAAATGCACCCACTTGCTATATAATGCTTGCTGTTCACAATCCTCATGAAACAAACATCCTCTCCATTTTCTATGTATTAAAAAGATTTTTAAAATACTAAAACTTGGAGGTAAACACCTTAAGCTAAAATAGTTTCAAGCCTTGTTTCCTGAACAATGAAGAGGGGAGCAAATTTTTTAAACCACAGCTTGAAAATATATCTGAGACGAAAAAAAGCCCATATAACAGGAACAGAGGTCATGAAATGCATGGCTACAACCAGGTTTATATCAAATTCAGATGGTTTTCAAATGATTGTTTCAAAAACTCTGGTGATACTAATATCTGTATCACCTTCAACTCAGATTTTCATGTACAATCATTCCACAAACTTTTCATAACTGAACATAAACTGATCCAACAGTCAAGGGCAGAGAAAGAATATAACAGCTGCTTGCTGTTCATCAGCATGTAGTGTTCTTTCCATATGTAAACTTAAAAAAATAATATTCATTACAAGTTGTTGTACACCTATTATATTGAAACTTTTTCATAATAACCTATTATGTTTCTCCAAATACTTCCTGGGGATATAACATTTAAAAATATTTCCCATTGGGAAAATTTCCTTTTTTTCCTTTTTTATTTTTTTTTAAATAAAACAAAGGAGCAACATTTTCAATTTACTTAATGCATGATTTATTGTACCCCTTAATGTATAATGCTATTTCAGAAAATAACTTTAGAACATGCTTATTTTGAAAAGCCTCATTTGTTTCTCTGATCTCAAGTTCAAGAATACTCGAACTCCAACGATTTTTCTCTAAACCTCTCTCCTGCAAACAACTTGGGATTGCAAAGCAAAGCTGGTTTCTTTCATGCTCATCCATCACCATCAATAATAAAGATTTGAGATTAAATTATGCCCTTCCTCACTGATTCCAATAGTCTGGGATAAAAAGCTTTACTTACAATTTCCTTTGCCTTGTTTTGTATATTTAAAGTACACTATGTCATACTTACAGAGCCAAATTCATTTATTCCTAAGCAATCCAACTAAGCTCACTGAAGTCTTCTGTAATTCCCAGATCTATTTCTGCCTTCTAAAAGGCCTTTCAAATCTCTCTTGAAAGCGTAGAATTGGACAAGCTGGTAACACTGAAGATGCATTTGTTATTTTCAAATCAAATTATACTTTCTCCTACTTTTTCTTGTTACCTGGACAAACAAAATCAAAATTGTACCACAGGGTGGAAAGATATAGACTATTTATGTGTAAAAGTTTCCCCCCTCTATTCCTTTGATATACTCCATTCTCTAAATAAAGCAAAGAAACAGACTAAGAACAGGCTCAAAGCCACAAGTCACATGGTTTTCCTTGCAATTATGATTTTAACCCTGTCATTTAATGGTACATTATGATACATATTGTATCCTTTAAGAGGATGTCAGTCAGCATAGACATCTACACATATAAGAGATTCAACTCTTAAGCCTTTATTCTGACAAGTGTCCTATATTTGTAAGCTATGAGCAAGGGAGTATTTTTCCGCACAAGTAGAATGTGCACATAAAAACCCTTTCCTTATGAAACAATTATCTCCTTACTTCCTCCATTCATCACCATTGTGGAGGGCGGGGGGGAACCAACCCAGAAGTATTCTATTTGCCTGTTTTATAAAAACCTAGGTTTGGTTGAAACCTTGAGAGAGAACGTATTAGAACTTACTGACTTCTATTCAAATGTTCACTTGATTCAAATTATCAGTGAATGAGTTCCATAAATTGTTTGTTTTTATAAAAGAGAAATATTTCAAAAAATACAGAAAATGTTACATTGAAAGTTGAGGATAGAGCCTAACACCAGTCAACTTTTTAATATGGCTATCATTTCAAGTGAGGAAAACCTGCTTATAAAAGTTCCACTAGTATAAATACAGAGTAACTCCACTAATTTAATTATCATTCCATTAGCCAAGTTCTTTACTAATATCCTTGCATCAGAAAAAGTGTATCAAATAATTATAAAGTTTTAACTTGGTACTTCCACTTTGGACTTTTGTGTTTCCTCATTTGTTTTTTTTTTTCATAGTCCTCTTCTATTTTATGATGAGTCAGCTTAATTATGAGATACACTTAGTGTAAATTTGACTGCTATCCAGAAATAGTTGACAGCAGTGCATTCTTCTAGATGTCACATTCTTGATTTTAGGAATATTTTTGTTTTAACAAGTGTAAAAATATTTATGGAATGCAGGAACTAAAATATTTTTCCAGATATAAACAAAGCTAAAAGAAAAAAGACAGAAATATAATTTCTGAATTACAAATAACAAAATGAAAAAAATAAACAAATTACGTAAGATCTGAATCATATCTTCTGTGTCAAAGGATGTGGAAGAAGTTGATACGTTCAAATTCCCTTTGATAATGCTAGACAGAAAAATATTTTACTATGATTTCCTAGTGATTACTTAATTCAAACAATTCAAAGAATGTTGGATTCCACTGCTGTGTTAACAATAAGATAAATGACAACCAATTATGTAAATCAAATCCTTTAGACAAAATTTCCTCACTATTTAAGAACTATGAAATCAAAAGACCCAGCCCGAGTAAGACACATTCCTGTTGATTTTCTTAAGATATTTTTCTAGATAATTCTAGCCAAATGGCTTTTTTTTCATGAACCAAACTAGCAATCTTAAGTACACTGGTGCTTAAGAATCTTAAGTACAGTGGACTGAATTTCCAGAAGGGAAGCGCTCCGATAGGTTAAAGAATTTCATCTTCAAGTCTGCTTTATGTCAAAAATGAAACTTGGCCTAGAGGTTGCTACGCCTTGTATAATTCCTCAGTTAGGTGTTTGTGCAAGCGTTCAGAATAAACTCAAGTTTCCAATTATTCAGTTAAGACTGGCTAAGACTGTTTTGCCATGAAAGGTTAAATGTATCTTAGAACAATTTTAGCCAAGAGGGCTACAGCTATTTCACTAAACAATATAGCTAAAGCAGTTAAGACACATCCTTCTTTTCTAACAACAGTAGTCCTCAGTACAGAGTATATTCCACTTTGGGAATTTACAACAAACAGCTCCTTTTGGCACAGTATTGTTGTAACGGTCTTCCTGTTAAAAGGCTCTCCCTAGCTAGTTCTTTACACCTTTTCACCCATTACTGTACTTGTTTCTTGCAGATAGTCACTCATCAAATAAAATGGAGCACTGCACAGTGCCTTGGATGCTTTAGCCTTTTGTACTGCTGAGGGTCTTCCAACAGCAACTCCACAGCCTGCTTTCCACTGGCAGCTCTGTAACCTCACTGCCTTAAGGGGGAACAACTAACAGTGAGTTTGAACAGGCCCTGGTTAAAACCCTATAGTTACTATGGGAAAAGTATTATAGAGGGATAGCTTTCACCACTACAGGTGTTGTATGCCATCAGTGATATGTAGGTATCATATAGGTGACCATTTAAAGCAAATGATATCTACAGTCACTATGAAAAGTTTGTCTTGCAGATAAAAAGAGATTCTTTTCCACAGCTGATGGTCTGATAAGAGCATTACTATATACAAAACTACACACACCACAGATTTATATAAGTCTTAATAACTCAGGGTCACATGAAGAACTGACTTCATTCATCCTGTATAAGTATCTTTTTTTTCCTTACAGGACACCTACCATTGTTATCACTGAGCTGCTCTGAAGACTTACCTCTAAAAACTAGCCTGTCACATCCTTAATTCTGTAGCTTTTACATCCTTCTGTTAAAGTGGGGAGAACATCACTAGCAGCCTGAAGAATGTCTTTGTAAATGTACTACCTCCTTATTCCTCCTTTACATTTAAAACAAACCAGCTAACTCTAAAACTAATCTGTACTACAGCTATATTAACTCACTATTCAGCATAAACAGCTACTGTAGCTGCCACAGACGTAGTCTGTAGTTATATGATTCACTAAGCAAATGATTTAGGGAAGCAAAAGTTTCCTTGTGACAAAGGCTTCAGGTATGCTTTATGTGAAGAGATGAGGCTTGACTCACTGCAATCAACTGTATGTTCTGACAAAAATCAGCAGAAAACTTACAAAGTATAAAAGCAAAAAGTACCTTTTATACCTTCCAGTGTTCTGGTGAGTTAACATCATGGTGAAATTGCTATTTTCCTTGCTCTGGCTACAAGAAATATCCAAGTTATCATCAACATTTGTGATTCCCCTGTTTATGTTGCTAAACTCAACAATACATTTTCACACTTGCTTGGATTGCAGTGTGTGAGCCATCATCCACCAGCTCCCCGGCCTCATTACTGCATCTCATCTGTCATGCACTCGCCACAAAGAGCTCAGAACCATGGCCAACACGGACCAACACTTAACAGATATCTCACTTGGTGCCAAAGTTTAGGCCCCCTCCAGTTCCTCTTTGCCAGATTAAATCATGTAAAGCTCCCACACCGAGCAGGACGTGGTGGGGCTGGGCTCACACCTCAAAGCAACTCTGTAATGCTTTTAGGAGAAATTAATAGAATAGAATGAAAGAATCATCTAGCTTGGAAGGGACCTTTAAGTCCAACCATCAACCTAACACTGCCAAAACCACCACTAAACCACGTCCCTCTACACCACGTCTACCCGTCTGTTAAACACCTCCAGCGATGGCAACTCCACCACGTCCCTGGGCAGCCTGTTCCGATGCTTGACAACCATTTTGGTGAAGAACTTTTTCACCACTTGGGAAATCAATTTCTGTTAAGTCGACCTCACCACAAGACACCCCGAGCACGTACCGGCGCCGTCACCCGCCCCGCGGTACAGGCAGGGCCCCGCCACAGCCCCACAGGGCCTCGACCCACCACCCCGCGCACCCGGCCGGGCCCGACAGCCGCCTCCAACGAGTGAGCAGAACCCAGCCCACCATCCAGCCCAGCCGTGACCTCCACACCGACACGGCAAAAGCCCTCACCCCCTCGCCGAAGCCTCCCTCAGCCGCCCGGGCCCACCCGCTCCCACAGCCCTACACAGCGACCCACCGCGCAGGCGCCCGCCACCGCCGCCTCTCCCCCCCGACACCGCCTCGGACCGGGGCGGGCGGGGCTGCGCATGCGCAGGCGCGCAAGCCCATAAGAGCCGCCGCCGCCGCCTCGCGCCCTGTCAGGCTCCGCCTCTCTCTTTTCTCTCCCGTCGCCAAGATGGCGGAGTACGACCTGACCACCAAGATCGCGCACTTCTTGGACCGGCACTTGGTCTTCCCGCTGCTGGAGTTCCTCTCCGTCAAGGAGGTAAGTGGCTCTCCCAGAGGCGGGAGAACCGGCCCCGCAGCCGAGGGGGGAGCGGAGAAGCGGCAGGCGCTGCTGCCAGCTGCCGGCGCCTCTCGTGGGCCTGGGCCCGGGCCCGGCCCGTGAGGCGCCTCGGAGCTGCCTTCCTGAGGGAGGAGCTCGGGGCCTCTCCGCCGCGTGGGGAGACGGAGAGGCGTGTGGGCCTCCTCCGGGAGGGAGAGCGGGGCCACGGAGCCGGGGGAGGCCTGGGGCGGCCGCTCCTCCCGCAGCGCCGCTTCCCGGGCTGCTGGCTGCCGAGGCCGAGGGGAGCGCCTCTTTCCCCTTACTTTCACGCTCCTTGGTGTAGTTTCTTTCCTTTCCCCTTATTCAAGGGAGGAAAAGAACAAAAGCTCTCCCTCGTCAGCCGCCGTTCGTTTTCTGCCCGCTTGCCGACGGTGTGGGACAGCCCTCGGTAGTCCTGGGCCTCGCCTCCCGCCGCTGTCGGGCGTGTTGCCCCTCAGCCGTGGGGTTGCTCTCAGTGTGGAGAGTGTTGCTAATCAGCTTGAATTTTAAACCGTTGTCATGACGAATTTGTGTTTAAACCCAGTGTAAGTCCATTCTAGTACTGGCCGTTGTTGGTCTTTTAATGTATATTTTTAGTTATATTACTGTAGAGAACCCACTAATGCTGGAGATACTTTAGAATAAACTCTCATCAGTCTAAAGTATCTGAAACACTCATCTGATCCGTTTTAAAATGGAACCAAAATGTGTAAAATTATATAAGCCTTGAATTTAAAATAGACATTATTTAAGACTTCAGAAGTAACCAATTAAGCTTGCATGCATTGAGACAACTTGACCTAACCAGTTTACATGTCTAGTGTATGGACTCTGCTTGATGTCTATCCTGCGGGCATTTTTAGTATTTTGGCATTTGTAAATCAGCTCAAGTTAATTAAACAAAGTTATTTTTGTAGTGTTAATCTTGAACAACATGATGTGCAGAGTTGAATTAAAACTTTGCAGGTTCTGTATGTGAGATGTCCATAAATGTGGTGTGGTGAATTGTAATACAGCCATTGTGCAAATGTATTTTTGAGGTGTAGCCTAGTTTAGGCCCCCACCTATATCTTGAACAGCAGTTTACAACTCATAGCTAAATTATGGGGTAGGAACTTGAAAAAATAATTTGACAAGTTTAAAAGAATCATCTAATTACACAAGGTAAACTAAATTTGCTTTTATGCTATAGACCTAACAACATATTTTAGATTAATCTGGGCTACAATTAAATTGTAAGTTTGATCTTGAGTATCTCTTCTGAGACACTTTAAAATATTTGACTAGTCTGCACTGTTCAGCATGTTGTTTTGTGGAAAGTATTCACTAGTTGGAAAGAGAAATCTGACCAAGGTTATAACATATACATGTGTTTATATATATAGTTTTCAGAGATTTTTCATGTTGGATTTTTTTTTCCTCCATGAATTGTAATAGGAATTACTATTCCTGTTAAAGGAATAGGAATCTAAAATGTTGCTTGTCTTCTAACTAGTCTTTTCAAGTTCCTACATTCATAAATAGCAGGAAGTTGCTGATGTCTTGCCAAGACCGGAAATGTAGAGAGGCTGTATAGTAAGCACACTAAATGACAGAGCTGTGAGATGTTGCAAAGCTGTGAGATTTGATGTTTAAAATGATTTAATTGGACAAGTACCCATAAATAAACTGTGCCATAAAGGTAACTACATAGTATGAATTGGAAACTATTTAGTTGTATTCAAAGAAATCTGTTAATAATTCCTGTTTCAGATATACAATGAAAAAGAGCTACTCCAAGGAAAACTGGATCTCCTTAGTGATACCAACATGGTGGATTTTGCTATGGATGTGTACAAAAATCTTTATTCCGATGAAATTCCACATGGTAAGCTGCTTATTTAGAAGTAAAATTTGATTTGCAACCTTTCTGTCTGAACTACTAAATAGCTAGTGGTAATTTGCTTGTTGCATTCAAGAACTAGAATACTGTTTAACTTTGGCCTTAATGAAAGAATGTGCAATACTGAAAGAGGTAGAATCCCCTAATCCTGGGAAGTTTGGGTTTGTTGGCCTATCAGAAGCTTAGTCTTTGAGTGACATCCAAAGTATTTCAATGCTGATGTGGTCATTTCAAGCACTTTACAGGTATGGCCTAATAGAGTTGCACTTATTTTTTAGCTGTAAAATTAAACGCTATTGCACAGTGATTTGGGGTAACTAAACTTTTATTTTTAAAGCATCCAGTATATTAAGGCTAGATATCCATTGTAAGTAATTCCATTAATCCATCTGTCCATGGCTGATTTTTAGACCTTGAGGAGATAGATGTTTTTGCAAATGCGTGTTTTCCTCATTCTGTCAACATATAAATTGTTGTTTCTCTAGGTGAAAATTAATGATAGTTAATATTTTCATAATGAATATGAAATTTAATCTCTTGCTGTCTTCTCCATGATTTTGGAAACTTTCCTGTTTACTTCTTGAAGTTCTATCTTCCTGAGGAGTGTTTGGGGAAGGGGAGAAAATGATAGTATCTTGCTTTCTTTAATTTCTATCCTTAATGGCTTTTCGATTTTGGGTGTTTATCCTATTGTTTCTTTTTTTATTGGTTTTTGTTTGTTGTTTTGGGGTTGTTTTTCTTTCCTTTCTGACCCTAGTCTTTGAATATACATTTTCTTCCTATTTCTTAATCTTTTTTCATTTTGTGGAATTCCTCATGTTTTTCTAAACTGGTAGGACTACAGTCTGTCTTGCTTACGGCTTGGGAGATAGAGACTCGGGTGCTTTTGTCAGGTGCAAGATCCAACTGTTCTTCTGTCTCTGGGTCTTACTCTTCCAAGGTTCTTTAAGTGGCAGAGTTGGCAGTTAGCCTCTTTGGAAATACATGAAGAGAACTGATAGACTTATAGACATTGGATTCAATGTTTTGAACAAATCTGACATGCTAGCATTAGATGTAGGTTTTTATGGGTGTATATGCAATAATGTGTGGGACTGATAATAAATAATGAGAACCAGATGTTTTCCCTTTTGTAATCTAAAAACCAGTTGTAATGATAGCTTTGCCTTTAGGTTACTTATCTGTTGTACTGATTAAAAAAGTCAGACCATTTCAGGGTTGTAAAAATCTCAAAGCTGAATAGGTTTTCCTCTTTCCTTGCTCCAGCCTTTCTAAACTGTTAAAGATGGCTATTACTGTATCAGTAGTAAATAAGTAATAAAATGCTAAAGTAGTAAACAGCACAAGAAATAGGAATCCTAGCATACTTTCACAAAGTAACTTGTCTAATATTTTTAATATTCTGATTACAGCCACTTATTTAAGCATGTTGCTAAGTGTATAATTTCATAAGGTCATAGCTGCAAGGAAGTTGAATGAATCTGGTCACTGCGAGAGCTCTGTCTTCATATAGTCCAAGAATTTCTACACTTACAATGATTTTCTTATTCTTTTTTCAAACATCTCTCAAGACTTTGTCATCAGTTTGGCAGGATTTTTTTTTGTATGATGACTTCCTGTTTTTTGATCTCTGGTTTTTATTCCACAGTATAAAATTAACTTAAGCAGAGGTAGTACTTTCACGGGGAGTCAGTTGTTCATGGTGCTTGCTTCTACAACTTTCTGTGAAAAAGTCTTAACTTACTCTGAGACTTCTGGTACATGTCATCTTCATGCATCAACACTTAACAGAATGTATGTGCAGACAAGTTACTTCTATTCGTGGAATTGCTGGTTTCATTAAAATTTTACACTGATTTTTTTTTTTGTTAAGACTTCACTGTTTAAGTACTCAAAGCTAAGTTCATTTACACTATTATACTTAGAAATGTCTCTGCACAATTTATAGTTGCTTTTGTCTTGTCTTCCATGAGATCAACTTACAATTACACAGCCAGGAGATGTCACAGGAAAACATTTTCGTACTCTTAGTAAGTCAACTAAGTGGTTTTTCTTTCATCTTTTCCCCTTACTCTTTTACAATCTCGAGATTCATCTGAAGTTGGAGGTAATTTCTCCTTATTGGAACACTTTCTATCAGGCAAGTCATTCTTAGGTTTAGGCTGGTTCACCATTATGGTGTTGTCCACTTTGAACCTCCTTTACAAACACATGTGGTCAAATTACAAAAGAAATGTCTAATAGGTTCACGTGGTGTTGAGTGCCCTGGTGTATGGCTCACTTTCATGGCTTCTTGTATACTGTTCTCTTCTGGGATTTGGTCTTGGTTTCTCTGATCCCATGTGTTTCTGGCTCATATAGCCAGTGTCAGGGTGCCACTGGATTTTTTTTTTAGGTTTTTTAAGCACATAGGCTGTTCTGAGTTTTATTTAAGTGTTCATTTCATTGCATTGGAAGCACTTGGTGAGGAAGTTTGGGTCTGTAAAATAATCACCCTAAAGCTGTTAGTTCTATTTCCTGATTACTTTTTGTAAAAGGTTGAATGTTCTAATTAAACATGCATAGTGTTCCAAATCCTGATTTTGTGTATTGAGCTGCTTTAAATTCTTCCTGTCAATTTTCAGTTGTGTTCTAAAAATGGCTTTCAGAACCTGGTCAGTTAGACGAAAATTAATCTTATTGGTATTATAGCACTTTTTACTTTTTCCAAGTTTATTTGGAATAAATGAACTTACTTTGCTTAAAAGTTTTTTTTCTGCCTTAGCAGAAGCCTGAAGATACCTTGTCTAATACAGACTACTCCACCTATACCTACTTTTTATTATCTTGGTTAGAACTCCACACANGCTTTGCTTAAAAGTTTTTTTTTTTCTGCCTTAGCAGAAGCCTGAAGATACCTTGTCTAATACAGACTACTCCACCTATACCTACTTTTTATTATCTTGGTTAGAACTCCACACAGGTGGAAAGGAACCAAATGTTAGAAGCTTTTTGTTAAGTTAATGATTGGTTAGATAACTCTGGGTTTGTGACTTGACTAAGAGGACAAGTGAGGTAGGAATTGGGAAGACGTGTTCAAATGTGCTGTCAGTGCCATGTAATTGAGGTTGGTTTCTGTAAAAACTTATGGTATTACATTAAAATCTTTGTGTTTAGCTTTGCGTGAGAAGAGAACAACTGTTGTCGCACAGCTGAAGCAGCTTCAAGCTGAAACTGAACCTATTGTCAAGATGTTCGAGGATCCAGAGACTACAAGGCAAATGCAGTCCACCAGGTAATTTCTAACATAATTTCTCAGGGTGGCTTGTCGGTACCTCTTAAGCACTGATTAGGAATGCTCTCCGTGTAGCAACTGCAAAGAAAGACACTTTTATTTCCAGCCCATATTTAAGGAGCGCTTGTGGTCAGATAATTGACATTGCTGGACACAATTTACTCTTTTCAGTGCTTTTACCTGCTGTGCATAAGGCATCTCTGTTCTTAATGTTCATGAATCAACTTGAGACAAGTGACAGTCATCGTTCAGTGCAGTCAAGTCACAGCTGAGATTTGTTTTTGGAGGGGGTGAGGAGCTTTTTTGTTTGTTTTGAGGGGGGCGGTTTGGGGTTTTTTGAGGGGAAATGTGGGCTGAAACAATTCAGATCCTGTTTTCTATGTGGCCATCAGCCCTCTCTCCCTTTTCTACCTTCCACAAAGGATTATGGAGTGTTGTCTGTCTTATTTTGAGAGGCCTGGTGGATAAGCATCTCTTCAGCCTCATAGGACATTTCTTTCAGGAATCCCGTGCTTCCCCCCCTTACCCTCCCCTGTTCCCGAACTGTCCAACTTGTTGGTGTAAGATAGTGCCCATAATAATCTTTTTTTAAGATGTATCCAATTTCTTCTCACTTTGTTCATGGGAGTAATTAAAGTAGAATGAGTTTGTCCATACATCTAAGGACTATGAGACTTTTCTTGTGGTTAAGCCTGAATTGGGCTCTGTAGTCATTGAGGAAGTAATGGTGCAACTTCAACAGAGGGGTGGGTAGGTATTCATTTAGTGTAACTTGCTGCTTGTTGTCTTTACATAGGAATCATTGTTATTACTGTTATAAATGTGTCAAACCAACTCTGGAAAAATAATTAGATCCCTTCAGCCTTGCCTGATCTAAGATTTCAAAAAGAGCATACATCATCAGGTAGAGCACCTAGTCAAGTCAAGCTGGACTTGAGTTTGAAGGTGAAGCCTGTACTTTTATTTATTTTTGGCAAGCTTTATGTGTCTACTGATATGGAAGACTGTAACATTGCTTCTGGAACTTTCTTACAAAAACATTAAATGCCCAAACCCTTTTTCCTAGTCTGCAGAAATTGTCTTGATGAGGTGTGCTTTTGTTTGGGAGCAATCCCCCTGAGGAAAATGGGTCCCTGAAGGGGAAGGAACTTCATTAGACTTTACTCCTTGTTTCAAGTGCAGATTATCATCCTGTTTTCCTTTACCCTCTTTGCCCAATTTGCTGATAAACCTAATCAACCCATTTGGCCTGTACTTTCTTCACTCAACACATTGTTTTCAGAATTTATTGTAGTCTAATTTAGAACTTGGTCAGTGCAGAAGCGGTGAGGTGCAGTGCATTGGGTCTCAATGCACATGTGAAACAAGATGTCAGTAGAAATCGTGAAATCTATTAGCTTTCTAGCCCTTCAGAAAAAGCTTCTATTCTGATATCACCAGAATGTACTTAAGCTTCTACTGTAAAAAGCATTGTTAGGATAAGTAAGCCACCTTTGTATCTGATTTCAGCATGGATATTTGTCAGACGATTATATTAAAAAAAGGAATTATATTTGCTTATGACTTGGGTGGTTACTCAAAGCCAGAAGCCACTTGAAAGCTTTTGGAAGCATAGCTTTGAAAGTGAAGGACCCAATTGCCATTAGTTAACGGCCTTGAGGTTATTAACTGGGACTACCTTAACTTTAAAGAAAAGACTTCCTGATACTTCCACAACTCTATTCAAATCTAATTGAACTTCTGATCCATATATAGAGATTTTGGACAGGTTTTATAATAATGTTTGCCCTAGAAAAAAGTTGCCTAGTTGCCATTCTAAGTACTAGCATTTCTTGGGAAATGTATTCTGTTACTTGACTTCTGATTCACAGAAGTTGGTCGGTAGTACTCATTCCAAATCAGAAACACCCTGTTATGAAGTGAGAGATAAAATAAAAAAAAAAGCATGGAATATAACTTGCCTAATGTCATAAAGTATTAGGCTTACTACTCATAAGCAGCAAGTTTTGTTTCAGAACTGGTACACAATTTTTGTTTTTAAAATGTCTGAAAACTTTGCAGCTCAGAAATACTAGTGTTGGTTATTGGCTCAGCAGAAGTTCTAATCCAGGTTGTTGGAGCTAAACGGTAATGGGGAGAATCAGGCTTAAAGTTGTCAATCTTTCTAGACCCAAGTAGTGTGCTTTAGATACTAGAAAGCAACTTTTGATTCTTTGACTTTTGTGACTTTCTGCTGGTGGCTTGGAATCTGTATCAAATTTAGAACTGCATGTTATCAATGTTTTAGATCACAGGTATTGATTCATGATACAGATGTTTAGAACATCAAAGTCTGTGAAGCTGTAGAAGATGATGTGTAAAGGAGACTTTGCAAGTGGAAGTTCCTTAAAGAATAAGCTGAAACATTTCACTTTTTTCTATGCAGCTATTGGAGGACACTGACTTAAAATTATAGAGCAATAGTCAGTATTCCTCATCCTTGAAGTATGTTCCACTGGAAGAGAGCTGTGAGATTATTTTATTGCTTCCCCAAGTATTACTGGGGATTGTCATTCTTGGCTACCTTGGCAATGTGCCATTTCCCTGTAGAACCTTACATCATAAGTTCTAATTAAATTTACAGGTTTGCAGTCAGTTGATTTTGAAGTTAATGGGGAAGTTTTCCCCTGTGTATGTTTTTACTGTATCTTTGTTTGAAGAGGAACTTATAGCTTGATGCTCTCCTCAGTTAAATCTTGGATACATGTTCTATCAAATATGATAGTTACATTAATTGTCCAAGTTGTTTTTACCACATGATTGATTGAAGTGTGAATGTACAGAAGAGATGAAGTGGAGGGTAGCTACGGATATAGGAGCGTGCCCAGGGGGGTGGGATGCTGGAGAACAGAAAAAATGTTATTAATTCTTTCTGTATTGTAGAAAGGCAGTCCATACAATCAAAGTGCCAAATTGAAAATACTTTTCTTTCATTTATGAATAGAAATTCAACTATATATGTGAATGCAACTGTGGTTCTTATTGCCAGATGATTGTAACAGAGTTTGAATGGAATTCTTACTGCATTGAAAAACTGGTGTGATAAAATTTCACACTCGGAACAGATCAAGATCCATTGCAGAGACTGGATAAAAAAATTATTCACTAAGTTAACTATTGCTTAAAAATAGGTATCAAAAGTCCTGTGGTCATTAATATGAGACTTATTGGTGGTAGATAATTTCATGCTTGCCTGCTGGAGTCTTGAATATTCCTTTGATCTAGATTATACTGCTTGTCCGTTTATTATTAATGAGGAACAAAAAAAAGCTTCAGAAATGTGATCATGTGTGAATTAGATGCTTAGAACTTACTAAGTATGATTGGTTTTTATAGTTTTGCATTCTACATGCATTTGCTGTGGTAAGAGGTATTCTTGCTAACCGCTGTGTCCCAGTGTTAACAGTGGGATAAGTTTTCTTTCTAATTATATTTTACTTTAGTCTTTGCCTTTTTTTTTCTGTCTCCTGTTAAATTCAAACTGCTTGGCAAGAGCAACTGCTGTGGAATTGGAACACAAGAGTGGGAAGAGCTCTTAAGTCAGAATTTAACTTTCATACTGAAAGCTGAGGATGCTATCAAATTTAAAACAACCTCCCATCCTTTAACTCTGTTGTTGCAGGTGGCATTCTTTATTTAAAATTATAATTTTAAGATTTTGAACCTTATTCATAACATTTTAGGAATAGTTGGCTCACTATTTCTGCAGTTGCTTTTGCATAACAAGTGGAGGAGTATAAATTTATACTCTATTTGTGTATTTTATTCTTAACAGCTAAAGATTGTTTTGCATGGTGACAATCAGTTTGTTTTGTAAAAACAGCAGGTTTTATCTTTTTATTATAGGGATGGTCGGATGCTCTTTGACTACTTAGCTGAGAAGCATGGCGTAAGTGTTTTAATTCTTATATCTGTTTGAATTCAGTTGAGTATCTCCATCCAACCTCCCCCACAGCCAATAGCTCTGAGCAACTATGGACTAGCATTTTGGGCTGTCTCATGTCAAGGTAGCTAATAGACAGAGTTCCTAAGGCTAACATATTTTATTTGAATGCCTTTTAATTTTTTATACAAATATAAATAAAGCTTGGGGCTTAATGTTAGTTGCATCCTTGTAACTAAGATGTGCTTTACTTTGTAATACAGATTTTCACCTTTTTGCAGTATTGGTATAATCTTTAATTCCGTGGCATGGATTACCAGTATAATGGTTTTCTGTTGTCTTTCCTGTGTACAATGTCTTTAAAAGAACCTAAAGACTTCAAAGGTTACTTTAATATTGAAATTGGCTTCTGACAGCATTTTTCATAGTGAAAAAAACCTTTTTCTGTTGTATTCCTTTTCAGTTTAGGCAGGAGTACTTAGATACACTCTACAGGTATGCAAAATTCCAGTATGAATGTGGTAATTACTCAGGAGCTGCAGAATATCTCTACTTCTTCAGGGTTCTGGTAAGTTTTGGGTGTCTGTTGGTTTTGGGCTTTTTGTGGCTTGTTTGGGTTTTTTTCAATGAAATAATTAGACCAGTAACTTGTCTGTATTAATTCTTAAAATATAATACTTTTGAGGTTTTTTGAGACGATTACTGGGCACCTAAAGAAAGTTGAAAATAGTTGTTAATAATAATTACTGAGTATTGTCCAGCAATTCTGTTATTGTCATGCTGAATTCAGAACTGTCCTTTAAATTTGTAGGTCTTGTGGTAACATTTAATTATAGAATAGTTCTTTCCTCACTGTAAATGTATCCTGGAAAAAAAAAGGGTAAACCAACAAAACAAATACTTGTTTTTGTGCACAGATGTTATCAACAGTAGTGAAAAGCTTGCAAGTGGATTGGATGTAATTGGTGGTAATGGTGAACTGCCAGCTTCTTATCTGAACTCTCATTTGTCTTCTCTTGAATTTTGTGGTGGATTTAAGAGTATAAGTCATCTGCCTAAGAAATGTAAACAGCTTAAATGAGAATTGTAGAACCAGATCCATTGTCTCTGAAGTAACTCTTTTCATGTTGTTGTAATTCATATCATTTGTTAATGGTGGGAGTGAATTTTGAGAATGAAGATTCAGTGTCTTGTAAGAATCTCAACACAGTAAATTTATTGTTGGTGGCCAGTGAATGTGCCATTTTACTAACAAATGGAAATTTAAGGTAATTGCTTGAAAATCCAGATACTGTAGCTAGAACAGCTGCAGTATCTAAAGGCAGTTATTGTGAATAGCTAACTGTCGTTACATGATTTGGAACCAGCACAGTGTGGGTGAACCTCCTCAACTAAAAGTATCTGCCAAATTGGCACCTTCATTGCCTGAAAGATACTAAACTGAGTATCTCTCACAGATATGTGGAGTTGCTGAAACTATGTAGTGGCTTTTAGGTTGAGGTTTGTTTTTTGCTGTCTAATTTCTAGCCCCATCTAAAAATATCCTAAACTTTCTGAAATGCTGCTAGAGTAAATAACAATTCCTGTAATTGACTATAATTAAAGGAGCAAAATTGGGAAATATATCTTTAATCAGAATAGGGTGTAAAGTAGGAATGAGGTAAAATCTTAGTCTGAGTGTTGATGATAAAGCTGTCTTTGTCTTCTGTATGGGGGGTCTTCTGTATGACTTTCAGTGTTATAGGTACATTCCATGTGCTGAGAGGGGAAATAGAGGTTACTTATGTAGGTTTGTGAGCAGCTGTCCTTAATTCTTAGTGCTTTAATTCTGGGCTTAGTACTATTTTCTTTATGTCAAATAACTAATCCCAAAAAGTGAAGTGCTGTTTTTGTACTGGTAAGAGCTTGGTATAGGACTTTTGTTACTAATTCTGATGGGAGAAGATTTGTTTAAAGTTCTGTGTGATGAAACATAATCTATGAAAGAACTATTGTAACTGATCTGAGAACAGAATTTGACACTGTGAATGACCTAGTGTAATTCATTCCTGTATAAAACTAACACAGCTTGACCTTAGGACTACCCTTCCAGGAAACAGATTCACTACTGCAAAGCTGCAGTTTTACTGGACATTTCTGTAAGAAGTATGCTTATTGGCATAGCATTAGTAGAAAAAACTTAGAGTACGACCTTTTTAAGGTGGTTACTTATTGTCATGAATTCCTTAGGAACCTGCTTTGTAATAACCTTGTTTTAGTAGTTTAGAAGCATTTTTATATGGTATTTAAAAAATAATAATCTGGAACCAGTGTGTTGTCTGGTGCTTGGCCATTTCATTTACTGTTTGTTTTTTTTAACTTAAACTGCATCAGTGTAGAGCTTTGTCTTACTGTGACAGGATTTTCTAGTTTACTTCAGAAGCCATACTGCTTTTTTTAATTCTGTATCTAAATTGCTTTTTTAGAAAAAGTACTTCATTTGGAAAGGTTAGACCATGCAAATGTGATATCTTGTAAATTAAAAATACTGCCAGAAAATGTTTTTCTTATTTTTTGAAGTCAATTTAAAAAACATACTAAGTGTATGACTTTGCTGTTGTTGAAAATAGGTTCCAGCAACAGACAGAAATGCTTTGAGTTCCTTGTGGGGAAAACTGGCATCTGAAATTCTGATGCAGAATTGGGATGCAGCCATGGAAGATCTCACAAGACTAAAGGAGACAATAGATAATAATGTAAGTAAAATCTGGGTCATCTTAGTAAGGTGCGAAGTTAGAGGTGTTAGTATTCAAGCTTTATTATGAGGCACTTGCAGTCTTGTTTAGGAGTAGTTTACCGCCTTTTCACTAGGTACTTTCTTAATGGTAGTGGGGGAGTCAAAGGGTACTTGTGAAGAAATAGTGAAGCTATTTTTTTCCAAATTACTCGCTTCACTCTTGTCACATTTGAAAATGTAGCTGAGAACTTTTAAGTTATTTCCAATAAAGAAGTCTGAAGGACAAGTTTGAGGGCAAGGTATCATTGCGTGAAATTGTTTGATGCTTAAATTTCAGATAATTGTTCAGGTTTTCATTTTCTGTAGAGCATAAAATGAGTGTAACTAAACTATACTCTTCTTATGTGAAAATAACGCTTTTGACAGAAAAATGCAAGAAAGCTTGTTTTTGGAAATATTTTTCAGCCAATTCAGCTTCCTCACCAGCTCCTGAGTTAAAATGAGCAGCAAGAACACGAAGGGAAAGAGTGGGGCTGCAGTACTAACTCAGAGCAATTGAAGTGATTAAGGACCTCTCAGTCTTTGTCTCTGTTCATGGGCCTTCAGTGGCCATGTCTGAAATGTCAAGGGTTTTACGCTCCTGAACCAGAATCTTGGAAAGGTGTTTGGTGTTGTGTTTTGTTGTGGGTTGGGGTTTCCCCCCCCCCCCCCCCCCCGAATTGTTCTTTTTCTATGTGGCAGATAACTAATGTTAACAAACTTTATTTGCTAATTTTCTCATCTTTCTGAACCTATATAACAAACTATTAAATTTGACTTATTCATTAGACTCCAAGATTTTTTTTTTAGGATAGAATCACAGTAGTTAGTTGTCATGCTCTGTGGTTATTACTTGCTATGTCAGTTCATTCTGAACATGTTGCTCTGCAATCTGTTTGAAGTGCTGCTGAAATTCGGAGCAATACAGATAGTTAGACCTGAATCCTTATTTGTGCATTATCAGCTGGTTTAAATGAAGATAGTTACATTCTTTCTTAGCTGAAAGTGATTATGGTGTTTCATCTTTGAGAGTATATGGCAAAAAAACCTCTGGTGAGGCTTTAGAGAGGAATGAAAACTGAAAAGCTAGAGAAGCCAAGTAGTTCCTCAGATCACATCTGAAGAGGGAATACAAGAAACAAAATTCAGGATTAAAAAGGGAAGTAATAACTTATGTTGGTATGGTGGTCTTTGGAGAACTAAAATCTATACTCTTGTCATAACAGAATACAAATCTTGGCAGCTTGGAATATAATATTGAAAAATTTCTGTTATAACTTTCTGCAGATTTGTCTTTAACAGATAATGGGTTAAAAAGCTGGAGGTCAAACTTGGCCTGAGAGTGGTAACAGCTAGAAGGAGCTAGTGGAAAATCACAAATTTTTGAACACTTAACAGGTTTCCATGTATTAGTATTCATGTAAACTTTCTGTGTTGTATTTGACTTTAATCAATGTTATGTATTCTTTTAGTCTGTCAGCTCACCGCTGCAGTCTCTTCAGCAAAGAACATGGCTCATCCACTGGTCTTTGTTCGTGTTTTTTAATCATCCTAAAGGGAGAGACAATATCATTGACCTTTTTCTCTATCAACCACAGTAAGTTGTATTATGTTGGAGTCTTTAAATCAAAATGAAGGCAGATGATGAATATGCAAACTTGTTGAATGTTTTTTTAGCCCAGAGCATGAGGCTGTTTCAGAATTTCTGATGATATTAACTCTTTAGTATTTTTTCCAAACCTTTTTTTGTGCATGAACTGCTTTTCTTCATGGTTGTCCTTGATTCTTCAAGGAGAAGGGGTGGTAAAGTAGGATGAACTGGCTTTTCGTTCTGATGCTTGGCAGGGATGGAATAACTAGTTTTGCTAGATTACCAACCCCTACTACATCTTTTAGGGCTGGAGAGGAAGGTATTGTTCTATTTTGATTTTATAAAACCTATTTAAGAATGATTCTTGAGCAAAATCTGAGGATAAAAATGAAAATTGAAACACTGTAGCCATTTGTGAGAGGGCTGACTTCTCATATGTAGATCTAGGAGTCCAGAACAGCTTAACAGTGAGAAATTAGTTACAAGGTTTGCTCTCCTTCTAGTACCTGGTTGGAGATAATGTATTAGAATAGGAGAATAGTACTAAAGAAAAGCAGTTGAATTGTTGCATGATGATCCCAGTAGACTGGTAATTTATAGTGAGCTTTTTTTGCCTCCTTTTTGTTTCATAGTATATGTTAGTTTGTTTTTTAATTTTAATTTATATTTCTCACTTGTAAATATGGGCTAATTTATTGGAGAGTTGAAGGGGAAAGTTGCAGGCTCAGGTGACAGTGCGAAAAAGGGCTTCCTGTGGTTCTGTGTGTCTGTGTAAACACCTCTTGTGAAATCAGTATAGGTGAGATCTTAGGCTAGTGTTGACCTGAGCTTAGCATATGGACTGTTCTTTTGCAGTGCTGGCCCCTTTTCTTCTTGCTCTAGTGCACTGCTGCCTTCTCTTCCCCTTGCTCACCTCTTTCCTCTCCCTGTCTGAAAAAGATGATCACAAGTTGACAAAAGTAAATCATCCTTCTCTATTTGAATAAATGGTCACTCATAAGCCCTGGTATTGTATTGCATAAAAGGTGCATAAGCTATTTATCATGAATGCTGTTTTGATGCAAAATTGCATTATCTGACCTTTATCTGTGTTTTTTCTTTCTAGGTATCTCAATGCGATTCAGACAATGTGCCCACATATCCTCAGATATCTGACTACTGCGGTCATAACAAATAAGGATGTTCGAAAACGTAGACAAGTGCTGAAAGATCTAGTCAAAGTTATTCAGCAGGTAAGGACTGAAATAGCTGATATCTTCTGTCCTTTTTTACTAAGAGTTCATAGTAACTGTCTTCTAACAAATATGCCTTTAGGATTTCTACTTATGTATTTTGGTGCTCACTTTCTCTCATGGAACTAATTTTCTGAGTGTGAAGTAAAATGCATGTCAGTCAGGACAGAATATTCTTTCCTACCTTTCATGTCAACAATCAATGAGTAAAATAGAATATGCACTCAATTTTGCTTTTCTTTCTGTATGATTAAATGCAGAAAATTCAGCGAGATATGTGATGTGACTTTGGATCTGATTCTTTTTTCAGCTATTCCTACAAGGAATTGTTGTGTGAATAAGGGATCTTGTTTGCATTTCAAAACCACTGAACTGCGTGCGTAGTTTTGTGTTCATGTGCATTTTCTTGAAAGTGCTTCTGTTGTCACAGTTACATGAGGATGTAGTCATAGACAAGAGCAATAAAAGAATTGTGCTTGATAGCAATCAAGGGAGTTATGGCAAAGATTTTTACCTGAAGTCAGCATGCAACTTGTATACAAACCATCATGCTTCAAACACATTTAATGATAATAACATACTGTGAATAATAAACTATGATATATGTGGGGTTATTACGAGCTAGCAATCAATTATATCAATTTCAAGCATTGATGTAATTACCTATGCAAAACACCTATGTAATTACCTATGTAAAGATCAAATTTTAAGCATATCTTAATCTCTTTAAACATTAGTGTTCACAAAAGTAACATGAGAAGCTATAAACTAGTTGAAGTGTTAAGACTTATCTTTTATCCTAAGCTAAAATCTGATTTTAACATTGAACTTCTAATGTAATACGAACTTCTAATATTTGAAGTAAAGTAATGTTTTACAGCTTTTTTTGCTTTGGTTTTATCTTATACAATTGATATGATCACTAGGGTGTTCCTTTTGAAAATACCAAGTCTGGCTGTGGGTTTGAAATATCTGATAAGAGATTTATTTCTTGGTACTTTTCTACTCTGGTTCATTACTTTAAATCACGAAGTGGTAGAGGTTTCACAGTTTTGAAAGCAGTTCAGACAGGATAACTAGCGACTTGTCTACATAGGAAAAACAAAGCATTGAATGAAGTGATTTGTCAAATGTCATATGGTTGGCTGATTGCTCTAATAGCAATCAGAGGTTGCTAAAACTTGCAGTGCCTTTGCAAGTATTTCAGTCATAGGTAGGTGGTTTGTTCATCTCTACTAAATTTAAAAGGTGATCCATCCAAGACTGTTTCACATAGTGGATTTCAATTATGTGGTTAACAAGTACAATTTCGGTGTTAAAAAAACAAAAACAAAAAACAAGCCACCTTTACCTGTAAAACTGAATTTCAAATGTAAATCATGAGATGGTAAGTGCAGTTTTTTGGGGAAGGAAAAATAACTTTGATCCAGAAAAAAAACACCTTCTCTTAGTAATTCCCTTAATCTACTGATTTTTTTGTATGCTAAAGCAGATATTGGCAGATATTGACTTAAACTGTCTTAAAATATGCATTGCAGACATATCAGAGGATGTTTAATTATCTCTTAATTTACACAGATGTATATAGATATAGTGATGTTCCTGCATTGTAGTTAAAGTTGAGTAATTCCTGTAATGCCAAAATAAATTCAAACACTATACAGTAGTATTTGTGTTAGCTATATTGTTTAGTGTAAATCAAGTGATCGTTCAGTTTGAAGTATAAAGGATTAAGTGTTGGACTAGTCTTTGAAATCAGAATTTATGAAGAATATTTTTTCTACCATATTTTAAGAAATTTGGAGGTTTGATACAGAACCAGCTCTAGTCTTGGACACTTCTCTAACCCAAAGACTGCAGTACTAAATGCTGAAGGTGAAACTGCACTTCTGGTTGTAACCATACTATTGGGGGAGAAAGGAGCACATTTATTCAGCTTTTATAAGAGGAATTGGGAAGTTTAACTTAATATTTTAAGATGTTGTATGGACTTGTTTCCAGTATTAGATTTTGATTGAAGAATATAAGGAATAATTGAGTGATCTTGTGGCCTTGATTTCTAATGTTCCTAATTTCTTTTACAGGAGTCCTACACATACAGGGACCCTATCACAGAGTTTGTGGAATGCTTATACGTTAATTTTGATTTTGATGGTGCACAAAAGAAGCTGAGAGAGTGTGAAACAGTAAGTTTTATGACTTATCTTCCTTTAAGTTCTCTAAAATTCACAATGGCCAGCTAATTTGTTTGAAGTGGTGTTTGAGTCATCAGAAAACTTTGGTGCTTTGAGTCATGGGTCTTTTCTTTTTGTTTTTGTGTTGTGGGGTGTTGTTTTTTTTTGACAACTCATTTTGTAACACTTAAACAAAACTTACTGTTCAGGATATAGCTTTAAAATTATATTTAAGAAGTGAATAGGTAATCATGCATTTGGCTGAGCTCCAGCTTTTCCATTAGTGTTTCAACAGTGCTTGAAGAAAAGCCTGGATTTGCCTTTTGTTGTGAAAGATGCTGCATCCTGGAATCATAATGGTGAAAAGTAATGTGAAATAACATTAGGATGGTGAAATACATATTCTTGGAAGTTAATCTACTCTGAAAGATGGCTAACACTTGGGTTGACTAGTGTAAAAGTTAATATTTCTAATAGCTGAATGTTAGTACCAATTCTTACAGCCTCTGGTTTGGCTTTCCTTTCATTACTGTTAGTCACCCAAGGGTAAATCGGAAGGCTTATCTTCACTGCATAGAGCTGGTGGTCCTGTAATCTGAACTTTATAGGCACACTTGCATTAGTAAGTAAGCTGGTTTGCATGGTCAGGAGAATGCTGATCAAATTGCAAAGTGAGAGAAGGAGTTAAATTTTGTGTTGGAGGGATCTTTGGTAATTAGGACAGCAGTAGACCTTATTCTGTTCTCGAGTCAGACTTTTAGTGATCATGTTAGCATGCGATTTTAATTGAGCAAGCTGCAGAACAGTGGAAACTTCTGTTAAGTCTGTAGCTCTTTTTCCACATCTTGGAACACACCAAGAATTGTTTTTAGA
This sequence comes from Anarhynchus alexandrinus, assembly GCA_008711295.1. NCBI lineage: Eukaryota > Metazoa > Chordata > Aves > Charadriiformes > Charadriidae > Anarhynchus > Anarhynchus alexandrinus. The sequence continues at coordinate 1,139,329 of VUYV01000115.1, forward strand.
TGAACTGTTCACTGATCTTGCTTATTGACAGTGTCTACCAATAAACTACTACTTCCATGTTTGTTCTCAGTGTCCCCTTTTTTTTTTACACTTGCAGGTGCTTGTGAATGATTTCTTCTTAGTGGCATGCCTTGAGGACTTCATCGAGAATGCCCGTCTCTTTATATTTGAGACTTTTTGTCGCATCCATCAGTGTATCAGCATTGGGTAAGAACTTCTTAATACAGCAGTTCAGAAAGATCAGTCATGGATAACAGCTTGACAAACAGTGTAAACTTCAGTAGTACAATATTCAGTCATCAGATGAAATTTTAGTTAATGCTTTTCATTTAATTGGGTAGTTGTCTTCCTAGTTTTATAGCTCTAATGTGATATACTTAAATTACAATTATCGTATTTCAAGGTTGAATTCTTGTGGTTAATTTTAAAACAACTTCTCTCTACCACCCCCAGCCCCCCAGATAAACAGTGCTTTCAGACTAAAACCTTCTCATGATGTCAAGTTAGATCTCTACTGGATTTAATGGGAACTTTCATACCCAGTGTAACCAAAGTCCATGTGTCTTAATTTGGAGCTCAATTCCATGTGAATTAATACAGAGTGGTGATATTAAATACAAATACAGCAGTTTCTTAAATTTATTTGTTTGGTAGATAGATACCCATAGGTGTATATACAGGTCTTATAGGTATGTTCTTTGAATATTTAGAACTGTTTTGCCTTTTTCATTAATTACATAGAAAACAATAGATCGTCTTCCCAGTGGCGTAAAGTGAGTGATCTGGCTGCAAGAAAATGATGTTCTTATTAGCAAGGATGTTTACTCTAATTTTGTAAAAGCAGAATTTTCAAATGGATCAGCTCTGATGCCTCTATTGTAGAAACTAAGCAGGAAGATGTTATGCATGCTTGAGAACCTTTCCACTTGGCCTTTGCCCACATTCCCAATATTTCTACATCCCTTAAATTAAAAAGGAAAAAAGTGAAGTGAAAAACTCTGAATGCTATAAAAATCTCAATCGTAAAGAACAGTGCAGAGATCCTTGAGACAGCAGAAACCAAAGCTGTTAAATTGATCAAGTTCAATGGAGTCTTGTTACCAACTTGCATCCAGAGCAAATGTGTGTGTCTGGTCCTCTGGAGGAAGCGATTTAATGGTGCTTGATTTCAAAAGAAAAAGACTTGGGAGAAAATTGTCTTAGAGTTTTGCAAGCTTATTGAAAGGATTACTTTTTTCATGGATAGGTGTAGTTGGAGAAAGGACAAAGATTCTTATTACTTTTAATCTTTCTTCACTGTGTGACACATCTGTCTTCAATGCATTTGAAAAATTATTTTTATCTCCTATATCAGCTTAAAATAGTCAATGAGTTCAATGTAAAAGGTAAACAGTGAATCAGAGCATTTTAATCAGCTGTGGTGTATTGTGTTTTAAGCATAGTCATAATAGTAAACTGAACTAGATGCTGTGAACAAAACTTCCATACTTATGCTCATTTTTATAAGGAGGCTAATACTTTATCTAAAATCACTTTAAGCAGAGAATTGCACATTTAGGGATAAAGGGGTTTTGAATAAGTATTCGGAAGAAAAAATCTAAATTATATTTGCCAAACTCATCTATAAGAGAACTTAAAACTCCATAGTGTCTTGCTGTTTCCTATAAACGATTTTTAGTACTGTTAATACTGCACATATTCAAGCACAAGTTTTCAATGAAACTAGATGGTTAAGCTTTTTTAACTAAAGACTGGATGTCTAAGAAGTATGTTTCTCTGAGCAGAGAGTCTTGAGGTTGTACCTTAAGTATGCTTCAAGTCTCAAAAGATAATGATAAACTGTGGGTAGCATACTAGTGATTCATTACAGTAAAAACAGCAAGCCTTATTTAACAAATTAAGGCCTATGGTAGGTGGTTGTCATTTATTTAGTGTTTTAGTACTCATTTTACAGTTCATATTTTTGTGACACATGTGGTATTTCACCTTCAAGTGTGATAAAAATATTGTAGTTGGCTCTCCTTGTTATGTGTGATTAATAAATATAGGTAGTAGTGTCTTTATAAGTATTATGGTGTGTTCTGAGGTAAGTAATAAACTTTGAGTTGAGACATATTTCAGATTGACAGGGATATTCCTACCATGTATCACTTCAGGTAATTGCATGTGGAATCAATCATCAGTAATGAGATTCTTTTCAGTAGGTCATTGTGTTTTAAAGGATAGGCATAAGCCTTAAACTTCTGTGCAAGCTGTAACAGTCATTAGATTTGGGCTTATTAAGTGGGGTGCATAAGTATTTCTTAGTGCATTTCAGACTTGTTTTTGAAGAACTTAGCCAGTCGAAATGCTTTTAATTAAACATTTGAGGCATAGTTCTTGCATTTCTTTGTCCACAAGTGATTTCCATTGCTATTCCGGGATTTGAAAACTAGATGGTTGTACCACAGTGCTTGATAAGTACTGTCTAACTACTTGGAACAAATTTGAAAACAATTAGTGGGAAATCTGCTATTCCTTATGTTAAATGGAAAATAGATGGCTCATTTAATTTTATTTTTTTAACTACTTACATCTGCTAGGCAGCTGACATACTCCCAAAGGACATGGGAGTTGTAATTTAAAAATTACACATCTCAAATCATCCTGCGATTTGTTTACTGTTTGAAATATTGTGTTTAATAGGGAGTAATAGATGAAATTAATTCAGAATGTGTTTTTTGTTAGTTTGATATGCCTATATTTAATTGAAGATCTGAATATGCTTTATTCTTTTCTATATATTCTTCTGTGCACAGTACAAGATAGGCTTTGTTTATATAAAGATGTGTGGAATTCAGTAAACTTTCCTTTTAACCAAAGGAAAACTTAAATAACGTTTGCCCTAGCGTGACCCAAATAAGTGAATCTCCTTATAAAACAGAAGGACAGAAATAATCTGAAGAACTACTTTTTAAACTACTGTTGAGGAACTACCCATTAAAATCACCTATAACTTGAAATTGTAGACAGTATTGCTTAAACACTAATAAAATTACTTCATTATAATTCACTAATTTTTAGTGGATTATAGTAGGAATCTTTATAAACAGTGGTAGTCTAAAATACAACTTTTCTTGCTCCCATTCCTTAGTATTAAAGGTGTTAATATTTATTTGTAAATCTGAATGTGTCACTATTACTTGAACAGCTAAACATGTATGGGAGCTAAGCTGTAGCTTGCATCTCTTGAAAATATTAGATTCCTATTTTAACAGTGCAATAGGAGAACAGTGTTTGTTACATAATTGTAATCAGGATAGATCTTCAGTGCGTTTCCTCTGGGAGGATGGAGAGTGCTTTTTTGGCCCTACGTGTTGCCTTACAAGGCAAGTACTTCCTCCATGTCATACATCCAGTCACTTTGGGTCGTACTGGCTGCTTCAGTATAGCCTGCAAGGAGACCCTAAAATGGAATTGCCCCAAGTTTCTCCAAATGCTGAAATAACCTTATCTTTTGTGTCAGTGTGATTAAAATTTTAGGGTTTTTAATAAAGATATCTTTATTTCACTAAAAGATAGTTTTTACTTGATAACTTTGCTTATTCTATATTAAAATTTTAAATCCACGTAAATCTCAAAGCTAAAAGTTGAGATAAAACAGGTTTTTTACCCTGTCATCAGCATTCTGCAATTAGTAAGTTTTTCAAATTTATGTGCAGGAAAAAATACCTCTACAGAGGTGTGGCACTTCTGTCATGTAGCTGCATATATGCTGTATGTCTCTTGATATAACATGTTTTAATTTAAAAAAAGCTTCTGGCTTGGAATGACTCTCTAGAAATCTGTGCCCTCTTCCCCTCCAAGTACATAGGGACTTTAGATTGAGCAGAAAGGTGCTGTGGGTTGGAAGGGACCTCTGGAAGTCATCTGGTTCAATCCTGTGCACCCAGTTAAAACTCTGAGCAGGACCCACTGCAATATTCCATTATGCTACTTAAGGCCTTGTCTAGTTGTTTCTTGACTCTCTCCAAGGATAGAGGTTCCATGCTTAAATCCCAGAGGTAGGTTGCTTAGTGGTGGTAGCCATTCTCATGGTCATCTGGAGGAAGAGTTATTTTATGTGAATCCTATTGATGCTTCTAAAAGAGAAATACAAGAATTCCCCTAACAGACATAAACCCCACCCCATGTTCTTTCAGTTTGAACTGTCTTTAATTTCAAATCAGGTGCTTAACATTGTTGATTCAAAGGTAGTAAAGCAATTTATTGCTTCTTCCTGTTGAAATACCTGTTTTATTCTGCTTAGATGACTCATAATTCCACAAAAATTCACATACCTTATCTTTTATCTGCTTTAACTCTCTACAATTGCTAATTCAACCACAGATTAACAGTTATAGTGGAACAGCAGCAACTGTGGTTGGAATTTACTTCTCCTTGCTTTGCCAAACTCCATATGCTTTGTTGCCTGTTTGTCGTTTTACTGCAGTGAGTTCATTGTAAGTCCAGTATTTTGAGTTACTTTTGGATTTTCTTTCTGTTCACCTCACTTCATGTTTGTCTGACAAAAAATGGAATTTACTCTTGTAGTTGGGAGAAGGGTGATAGATCAAGAACATATAGGAGAGAAGACTATATAAAGAGGACTATGTAGATAGTCTATCTAGGTACATGAGGTAATTGATATATTATAAAGAATTTGCTTGACACTAGTAATTGTCAAGAGGGAAACTGCTCCTTCAGGTGGAGAAAAATACGTTTAAGCTGTAAAAAGGTGTGAAATTGATCTCTTGTGCAACTCAGCGTAGCCAGCTGGCTTTTTGGTCATGTCTGTCGTCCTTACCTCATGTTTGTTACCGTAGTCTGAAAGCTGATGGAAGAGTGAGCATTACAAATGTCCTGTATGAGCCAACTGCCAGCAGGAAGCTAAAGGAGTTGGCTGGAACGCCACAGGAAACACGATCAGAAGGAATTATTCCTGGACAAGAATGCTTGTTTCATTAAGAATTTTCCTTTCTCTGTCCTCCCCCACCATCCCTCCTTGAAATTGCAAGAAGCTTGAACATCGTGTATCTGCCACATCTTCTATACCAAACACTGTCTCAAGGCTCTTGTTCCAGAAACTTCAGGGGGAAGTTTATTGTGAAATGAGCTACTGAGAGACACTTTCCTGAATTAATTAGTCTAAACTTTTGTGACTGCTGGCTGAATTTAAGTAAGAATAGCAGCATTCAGTTGTTCTCTTTATAATGATGGTTGCTGGTTTATGTTGTGGTGAGATTGACAATTTTCCAAAGAATGTTTATGTAGGCAAAGTTTAACAGGAATATATAAAAATTGTGCAGGTCAAGATTTAAGTGCAAGATGTAGTTCAGAATGACTAAGTGTCTACTTTCAGGATGGGAATTCCTTACTGACAATGTCCTAGTGTAAAGCAGCAGCAGTGGTGGTGGGAGATGTGCAGGAGTGCGTGTCTGTATGCTTTCAGTCAAATGAAAGTATGCTTCCTATATATGTGGTATTTACTGAAAACAAGTCTTGGGCTGTGCCAAATCTTGTGTTGATTTAACTTGTATTCTGTATTCCCTAGTCATGTTTACCAATGTCAGGGATTCTGTTTCACCTTTTTGATTGTCTGTTATTTTTTAGTATGTTGGCAGATAAACTAAATATGACTCCTGAAGAAGCGGAAAGATGGATTGTCAATCTAATTCGAAATGCACGACTAGATGCCAAACTGGATTCAAAGCTGGTAAGACTGTACAGATGTATGCAAGTGGATTTGTTGAATTTTTCATTAAGTTTCTTTTACCTTATTTGGAACAGGAAATTCTAATTTCTGGTTTTTTTTATTTTTCTTGGCCTGTAAAGTGTAGTGGACTTCATTTATTCTTTTTTGATCCTGTATGTAAGATGATTTGTGAAAGCTCTGAAAGTGGAGCATGTGCATTCTGAGTGATTGTTAAATTTGCTGTATCTTTCCTGTGTTTTAGGGACATGTAGTCATGGGCAATAATGCAGTCTCACCGTATCAACAAGTGATTGAAAAGACCAAAAGCCTGTCTTTTCGTAGTCAAATGTTGGCTATGAACATTGAGAAGAAATTGAATCAGAGTGGTAGATCTGAGGTTGGTATAAGATAATTTTTTCTGAATTCCTGTTATCTTTTTTTGTGAGATATATTTAAGTATAATCCTTCACCTGATCCTTAATTCATCAGATGTACCTATTTCCTGTTCTTGCACTAGGAATTAAATTGGAAAAGGTTTATTCTCTTACACAAAGCATTAGACAGTGGTTTTTGTTTTCTTCTTGCCTCTCTCCTCATTACTAGTTATTGCTTTTTTTGTTGCGTAACTAGGTGTTTCTGTCATCATTTGATTCTCTGCTTCCTTCAAACGGTCTCCTTCACCCCTGAAAAGGACTGGTTTTGAAGGGTGACATTTACTGACGTAGTTGTATTAATTTTCAAGTACAACCCACTTGACAGAAGTATCTGTAGGTGTATATATAGTGTTGTGAGGAGAGTGAATGATGCTTAAGACTGAAACATGAAGGTGGAGTTGTGCAAAACCCTAACTGTTAAACCCTTTTCATGTAGTGCTACAGAATATAGTTAGGTCAGCCAGAGGTTTAAGTACAACCAGTGAAAATAAAGAAGTTGGCAAGATCATCTGGTTTTGCCTCTGTCCACCATACAATATGGGAAGCTTTGTGAGAGAGAACAGTGTAAGGTAGATGACTCTGAGGTCCACTAAGGACCCACCCATACATACTTAAAACAGAAAAACCACCAAACCACACATTAAAAGAACTTAGAAAATAGTAAAAGTTTTATTGGGCTTCCTCACTGCTTGGCTGAGATATTGATGGAAACTGGACAAGCAGTGGGGCATTAGTTTATTCCATTAGAGGGAAGTTGTGTGAAACTTACGTGATACTTTTTTTTTAAAAAAAATGTAGCTGCCAAATTATTCTTATATTTATGTTTGGATCTTTGAGAACTTTTCATTTTTGAAACTGCTAGCTTGGGGGACTCGGGACTTAATTACAATGTGTATTTCTGTTATATCAATGCTTGCTTTAAGCTTATATGGTATCCTTCACTAATTAACAATACTCCCACTTCATAGCCATGTATTAGTATTATAAATTTTTTTAAATCATTTCTCATAAGTTTCAGTAACCAACAGATAATATAATAATTTCTTTTCTATTAAACATTTTTTTATTATTATTTTTAGGCACCTAACTGGGCTACTCAAGACTCCGGCTTCTATTGAAATACTTCTGGTGGGGGGAAATCCAGTTTTCATTTGACTATAAAGCACATAAATATGTAACTTTCTTTAGAAAAGGTAATTATGTGTTCCATCTGACAGTATTTGAATAAAATTGGCTAATTTTAACAATCTGTGCATCTCTAACTTAAATAGATACTTATGTTGTACAGGGGCTTTTCAGCATAATAGTGTTCTGAAGCATTTTGGATCACAATTTGCAAAATCTAAAATGTTAATTCTGTTAGATTTGTTAGTACCGAAGGATGCTGTTGCTCTCAGAGCTGTCTGAGTTTGAAAGTGGGAAATTATAGTTATTACTTATTGCAAACGTCACACAAAAAAAACTAAAAGTGGATGGTACAAACAAATGGTTCCCCACTGAACATTTGGTCAAACAAAAATCTTTTTCTGCACTTCCATGTTTTTGTTTGTCACAGAAGCGGCTTGGTAGAGTGAAAGCATGTGTGGCCTACACCTCTTATGAAACCTTACATAACCTACATGCAGAATAATTTGGGCAGACCTCTGTGTTCATGCTTCAGAATTTTTCCTGTTCTAAATCTCATTTTTAATTTTTCCCAGTCNTTGAGATCTTAAGTTCTTAAGATTCACAGTGCAGATGTGAAACAACAAAACCCTGTATTGTTCAACTATTGTAATTTGAAGGGGATGTTCTAAAGTTTGTGGGTTTTTCCAGCCAGTGTTTCATACTTCAGTGGGTTTCCGTAGCACCATTGCACTGCGGAATGTATCATAGCACCTCTAAGCCAGAAAATCTAAGATCAATTTTAGGGTTCTTTGAAGTATAGTGACTGATCAGTGAGGTGAATGTGAATATTGGAAAGGAAGAGACACTATCTCTGCATACAGTTTTGCATTTAAGGTTGAGGGGAAAATGTAATGACTCACTATCACCTTATTCCAACTGTGTACCTTTTTCCCTTCTCTGCTCTGAATGTTCTGGAACTCATCTATGTGTGGAAAGCTGTTTTAACTTGCCAACCCTCCTGCTTACTGTCTGCAATTACATGTTTGGTGAGAAACAGTCACAGGAACTGATTTGTCCATGAAGATGGCAGGTCTCTTTCTTTAGAAATGATTTTACTATACCAAACTGGGTGGGAGCAGTCTGCATGCTGCAGGGCAGGGTGGCAGTTCAGGGGAACTGCAGCAGGTTGGAGGAATTGGCTGATGGGAACATCTTGAGGTTCAGCAAAGCCAAGCATGGAATCCTGTATCTGTGATGGAATAACATCATGTAGCAGTATAGGCAGGGGTCATGGACTAAATGGAAAGCAACTTTTCAGAAAAGGACTTGGTGATATGGTGGACAGCAAGGTGAACACAAGTTAGCAAGTGCCCTTATGGAAAGAGACATGCCTGTAACAGAAGCAGTGGTCCTATCAGGGCTTTATTAGCAAAGAGCAGAACCAGCAGGTTTATAGAAATGATTATTCCCCTTGTGAGAACACTGCTGGAGTACTGTCACCAACTTCCTAATACAAGGCAGATAGTGATTCTCTGGTGCAAGTCCAGCAGAGGGATACCAAAATGGTGAGTAGGTAAGAGCATGTGACATAAAAGGAGAGACAGAGCTGAGTAATGTTCAGCCTTAAGAAAAGGAGTCTAAGACCAGATTTTATTGCTGTCTTCAGTCCCTTCAGTGGGAGGATTCACAGCAAGGCTGGTCTTGAAGGTGCACAGGGACAGGGTGAGTGGCAATGGACACAAATTGGAACATGGGGAAGTTTCAGGTACATTTAAGGTTTTTATCATGAAGATGATCAAGCACTGGAACCGGTCACCCAGAGAGGTTATGGAATCTCGACCCTTGGAGATGCTCAACCTGCTATTGTCCTGATAGACTTAGACCTGTTTTGAGCAGGGAGTTGGACTCAGTGACCTCCAGAGGTCCTTTCCAGTGTAAATTATTTTATGATTTCATGTGTCATTTATTAATATGCATACTAATAACTTCATTTTAAAATGTACTTTAATATGGCGGAGTAATGGAATTGTTTTCCAGCAGATGACTTAATTGAACTTCTCATTGTGTTACAGTCTAATCCTGTACCCCTATAAAAAAAAGGGGGGGGGAACAAAATTCATACTGATGTTCATAATGTAGAAGGTAATAGGTGTACCGGGCAGTTGCAAGGAGAAGTGTTCTACCATTACATAAAGGGCTGTAGAAGAATAAAGTTAGGACTGTAATACCTGTAGGGTGAGTATGTAGTTAATGATTGTTTCTTTAAACCTTTTTCTTTTTCCTAGAAAACGTGAATTTTTGGTTACTAGCACGCTCAGTAAGCACTCTGATGCTGTGAGCAGCTTCTTCTGCATTTTCTTCTCTTGATGCTCCTTGGCCAGTTCTTGCTGTCATGCAACATTCCTTTTGTCCCAACACTTTGTGCTGCACAACTGTTTGTGCCTTTGAAGAACTGACCTAGCGATAATAAACATTGTTTATTGTGCCTAATTATGTCTTTTGTTTCATGACTGTCTAAAGGGTTGTGCTGGCCTAGCAGATGGGATTTAAGAAGTGGTGGAAATAAGCAGTCAAAGGTAGATTGCTGCTGGAGTATATACACCAACGCAAAAAGCTGGTCTACCGCACAGGGATTCACTTTACGTATAGGATTGGTTCCTCTGGTGGCGATGAAGAGTGAATCAGAGCTGGAGTTAGCCAGTTGCCTTTGGAGGGCAGAGTTTCCTGAGGCTGAGCATGCTCTTTATGCTAAGTTCCTTACTGGTCCTCAAGTGTTCTCAAGAGATGGACTAAATTGCAAACTGTAGGTTCATTCTATATCATTACAGCCCCAAAACGTTCACTTTTGAACAATCCACATTGCGTAATAGCCATGTTCCCTGTTTGATAACACAATCACAAAAGTACTGTTGTGTAATAATTAAAGAATTTTAAAATGAGATAAAATTGGAATGTTTTTTGTAAACAGCAGGGAAATGGCCCACATGCGGCTTTTCTTTTGACAAGAAGAATTTACTTAAATAGTCTTAAAAATCATCTCATCTCAAGGGCACAATGCTGTGTTATCGTAGCTTTCCATTCTGTTTTTTCTGAATGTTCATCTGTGAGGTGTGCGTGCTCAGAAAAGTCATATGCCAGTTGTAGCCCTGCTTAAATTCTTGGTAGTTTCCCTCAGATACTGAGTGAAATGTGAATTACATGAACAGTTTTGAGGCTTGAGAATTTTTTCCATGTGTAGGAAAACTTCAGTTCAAAATGATTACCGTACCTGCCCTAAATGTATTGTGCATAAAAATATTTTTTTGTCATCCCCACACTCTAATTCCTGCACCAAGAAGATACTGTATGTTTCAAAGGGTCCCTGTCAAAGGGTTCAGTCCAGCTCACAAAACCCCACCACCTTTACTACATACACATGCAGTAAATTATGATGATTTTTTTTTTTGGTCCTTTTTAGGAAGCTCAGAGGGTGCAGTTCATCCAACTTGCTGTAGATGTAAAACTCATGTTTTTGTGGGTTGATTTTTATTTTTTGGAGGGGCGTGGTGGGTGAGGGGTGTCTTGGTTTTGCACCAGCATTTAAGTCCTGTTGCAGTGATCACCGAAACCACTGATTAAGTACACACTTCAGGTGTATTTCAGAACAGGAGTTCAAAATGAAAATTTGTATCGCTTTCCAGAAGGAACATTAGCTAGTCAGTTCACTAAAGTAGAAATCCTAAAAATTATGTCAAATTTGGAGCAAACGATGTTCACTGGTGATATCTCAGGTACCTGCAAGTATGTTGTAAGTAATGTTTCCAGTTTTTTGAAATTCTGATTTCAGTTGAAAGGGGTTTTTAAACAAATGATTACTTGTGTCAGTCATCTGACTGTCTCTGCTTAGGAGAAGTTCTGAAAGAGTTCTTGTTGCTCTTTTTAAAATAAACAAAACATAAAGGTGGTTATATGGTTGGAGAGGAGCGCATGTGTTCTGAAACCTAACAGTTAAGGGAATGTAGCTGAAATCATTCTCTTAAATTGCGTAGATTTCACCTGGTTTTGACTGGTGAAATGGGACCATCTCATTCAAAATGCTGTGAAGGGCTCCAGGTGACTTTCAGTGAAGTAAATCTACTGTGTGCTTTCAGTGGCCCAGTAAGAATTCAGTCCCCTAATTTATTTTTTTTTCTGTATGTGCCAGCAACTGCTCTTCAGAGGGGAAAGTTTTGTTGAACTTAAATCTCAAAGCATAAAACCTCTCATGAGCTGCAGGTGATGGTGCTGTGGCAGCACTCTGCTCTGCTGATGCTTGCCAAGCTGCTTCTCCGTATGGCCAGCTGTGTGCTCAGCAGACCATAGGGTTGGTAACACACAGTTTTCCTCACGCAGGGAATTGAGGTGGTCTTCACAAAATAACTGAGTTCTGATTGAATTATGCAAAAGGGGGAAGGCAAAGCGTGTTCTCAGCTGAAGGATGGAGGTGGCCAGAGCAGGAGTTTGCAATAGGTTGGCAGTAGATGAGACCTATTTCAAGCATGTCAATTGCAAATTCCATCATAACTTCCTATTGACTTTAGCAATCTCATTAGTAGCAATATTTTATAAACATCTAAGAATAGTTGTTTTCCTCTTTAAATTACATGAAGATAAGATTCCACTTCGTGCCTCTTGTTTTGGTGCTGCGTTTACAAAAACATTTGTAGTAACTGCTAAAAGAAGCCCTTTGGAAAGGGGAGAAAGGAAGAACACTTTAAGCCTTCTCTTTCTTTCCTTTTTTTGGAAGGGAGGAAGGGATGGAAGATGGGAAAATCTTCTAATTCCCCTGCTGGAAGGACTCTTCTTGAACAAAGTTGGTCTATTCTTTCAGTAAATTTGTTGAGCAGTTACAATGTTGTATTGTCAAGTTTTCCCTTTTTTTGCAGAAAATAAAGACTGTAGTGTTCTTTTTAAACAAGCGCAACACATCAAGCTGTGATTCTCTGGGGTTTAAAATGTTTCATTTCTACTCTCATTTAGAGAAAATGTATTATGTTTGTAATTTTTTAAATAAAATTTCTAATAGTTTCAATAAAGGTATTAATTCTTACTGTTGAAGTGCCATCAGAAATAAACCCTGCAAAAGCCATTCAAGGATTTTTAATTAAAAGAGGAGGGTAGTGGAATGGTGCTGCTTCTGGTTATGGGCTTCTTTTATAGCATGTACAAGTGGAAGAGTGGTGTGAGGAACTCCTCATCTTCCCCATAAATATCTTAATATCTTAAGAGGAAAGCAAAATCAGATGCCTGTGAGCTGTACATTAAAATAAAGGTTTAAACAATATCCCACCAGCAGCTTAGAAGGGCAGATGTCCTCTACTCCAAGTCGTCACTAGGTTTTGTGGCCGAAGACTGGCAGCTAAAAGCACTGATGGCTGGAGCTGCTCTGAGTCAGAACCAGGAATAAGCATGTGAAGGAGGTCAGTGGAAAACATGGAGAGCACAGCGTTGCTGAGAAGTGGACTTGGTTTTCCTTCATTCTCTCTTGGCTGTCAGCAGAGGGTTTGGTGTGTGTACTATCTTTGTAAATAAATGAGAGGGCAACAAATACATACCTACCTCCTTATAGCAAAATAACACAGCAGAGACTCTGATGCTGGTGGGTAACAGCATGGGATGGTGTTTAGTACCGAGAATGGACTGCTGGTAAACTATACGGGAGATGCGGGTGAGCTCCCTGCAGATGGATTCATTAACTCAGTATCCTTACAAAGGATGACAACTGGCAACAGGAGCAGAGTTGTGAAACTAATTCATTACCATGATTGAGCAGCCAGTTAACAGGCTGTAAAATAACTTTCTTCTTTACTTGTATAATGCAGTCCTGATTAAATGAACTATAACTTAAATATATAAAAATCATAGAATGGTTTAGGTTGGAAGGGACCTAAAAGGTCATCTAGTCCCAACCCCCCTGCCATGGGCAGGGACACCTCCCACTAGACCAGGTTGCTCAAAGCCCCATCCTGCCTGGCCTTGAACACCTCCAGGGATGGAGCAGCCACAACTTCCCTGGGCAACCTGGGCCAGTGTCTCACCACCCTCACAGTGAAAAATTTCACCCTGAAATCAAATCTAACTACTCTCTTCCAGTTTGAAGCCATTCCCCCTCGTCCTGTCACTACATGCCCTTGTGAAAAGTCCTTCCCCAGCTCTCCTGTAGGCCCCCTTTAGGTACTGGAAGGCCACTATAAGGTCTCCCCAGAGCCTTCTCTTCTCCAGGCTGAACAATCCCAACTCTCTCAGCCTGTCTTCATAGGAGAGGTGCTTCAGCCCTCGGATCATCTTTGTAGCCCTCCTCTGGACTTACTCCAACAGGTCCATGTCCTTCTTATGTTGACAGCATCACCCTGGAATATGTGGAAGCATTTAGGACAATTATATTTTCATACCTATGTTGGGCACAGTTCTTAGTGATCAGAGCTTATGTTATTTAAGGAAAAATTGTGCTGCGTCAAAGAAGCATTTATTGAATCAACCTTGTGGTTGAACGATGAGGCTGGTTGTGGAAGGATTAAGATTCTCCACATGGCTTGGGCACAGAATTCTTGTTTAATCTGACAAAAAAGAAACAAGTAATCTTTGCGTCTGCACTTAGGATTAGGAGTTAATGTACCTTTTTGGACTATTGGGATGATAAATACTTTAATTGTTTCAGGATGTTTTCATATCTTTGTATAGTAGGGGCCACAGAAACGCAATGTGTTATTTGATAATAATTGTTCAAATGATACTTAATTTGGGTTTTTTTCCCTGTTTCTACTGCTTCAAGGAACATTTTTCCTCCCATGATGTCAGGCTGATGTATTTTTGAGGCGGCAAAAAGGTAACGACATTTAGACAGTAAGAGTTTACCCTACGTAAAACTATAGTTCATCCTTCTCTCTCATAGGAACCTTGTCTTGTATGACTCCCTTGATGTAAAAAACTTTTCCCTAATGATTTTTTGGGGAAAAAAACCCAAAGATTTTTTTGTTTGTAATGCAGGAAATCTTGAGTTTTGAGCAATATATAGAATAGAGAGCAACCTGTTTATTTCTTTTCTGCAGGTTTATTTTTGACCTAACTAGGGACTATTTGTTTAGTGCCATGTCTTGCCTACTGCATATGTAGGAAAAGGCTTCCTTCAACTTCTTTTCCTCTCCATTCCTCATCTTATACTGCCTTATAAATCTTCCTGAAGGATCTGAAACTTACTCAGGGCAGACAGCTTCCAAAGCTTTGAAAACATTTATTGGAAATTATTAGTACAAAAAACATCATCCAATATGTTGCGTGATTTGAATATAAAGCAAGTGCTACCAAGAATGGGAAATGTCAGAGAATTTCTGTGGGGCTCCAGGAGGTTCAAATTAAGTTAGAAGAAACAAGGACACTCATCTATTTTGGCTTACAGCATGCTTAGATATTAATTTCTTGTACAAATTCAATCAGTGTTTTCAAAGAATATACAGTTTCAGCTAAAATTACTTGCACGGCTTAAAGGTACTAATAATTTGCAGTGCTCTGCCCCACCAAGTGAACAGAATTTGTGAGAGGTCAAACACTTGTGATTATCGAGTTGTTACTGGTATGTCCAACTATAGATTGAGGAAAGTAATTTAGACAGTCACGTCATTTCAAATCTTGGCTACGTTTTGTGAAGTGCCATAGGAGCCTTTTGGATCGAAGGTGCTTTATTTTAATAGTACAGTGAAGGAATACCCCTGATGTGAAATGAGCTTTCCATTTTGACTTCGCTCAATCCTCCCTCACCTCCCCCCCCAAATAAAAACCCTATCCAACTGCATCTTGTTATATAATTTATCTGTCAATTCTGTCAAAAAGGAGAGCTTGTGTTACTTGGAGGGCCTTCATGCCAATTCCAAAATGAAAAGCAATGCGCACTGCCAGTACAGCAATTGCCTGCAGGCTTATTGAATTTCTTTCTTCACTCCTACTCACCACCAAAACCAGCTCAGAAAAAAAAAAAATCCCCAAAAAGCCTTGTTAGAAGTCAGCAGAACTGAAAGCTGATAAAATACTAATTATTTTTTTTCCTGGGAGAAAAAAGGCAAAATTATGTATTAAACATTATTAATGGGCTATCATACATGTGCTTTACTCATGTATAGAGCCAGATTTAGTGGGACCGTTGAACATGCAGGCAGAGGGAGCCACAAAGAGGTATATGTTGTGTTAGTTTAAGCCCACATATTCCAGTACCCCACCATGTTCTCTTCATCTTCACTTGCTCTACAGGTTCTGAGCTGATCCTGCGGAGAGAGCCAACACAGCCCTCCTCTCTTTCACCCCCTCTCTGTGTTAACTCTACACTTGTGAGAAAAGCAAAGAGGATATGAAAGGATATCTATCAGCTGGCAGCATCCACCTATTTAACTAACGGTACCCATCGATTTGTGCAGGATGCAGCAACTCAAAATCGCTGGTTCCAGAGCAGTGGGGAATCTGAGATGCAGTGTTTGCCCCCCCGCAGGTCTTTCCAGCTGTATCATTCTCAAACTGAGGAATTATTATGGACTCGTAGGAGGGAGTAAAGATAAAGGATGTGAAGGGAAGGCATGGCGGAAGCCTCCGCTCCAGCAGACTGTTTGAAAGGGATGTCGAAAGAAACAGGACACAGCAAGTGGAGGAGAACCCTGGGGGAAGTACAAAGACAGTGTGAAACAACACAAAGTACGTTATGGAAAAGAGAGAAAAGAAGCTATCAGATAAGAAGAATCAAAAAATGCTAGGCAAAGTTAGGAGGAAATTAGAGCAGAGATACGGACAAAACAAAAATTGTTGATAGCCATGAATATGGGGGAGAAATGTTAAATTTGCATCAATGTATGAGGCTCATCTGCCAATGACATTGGTCGAAACGTAATTTCCAAATATCTGTCGGCTTTAGTTAGTGGCAATAATGGGGATGTAAGAGCTGGACAAGGCATGATGGGAAAAGAAAGAGGATAAAATAAGCTCTGGTGTTTGTTTCTTAATTTTATCTGTTTTCTGTGCATTGGCTCATTAAGAATCCCGCCTGCCTGCCAAGAGAGAAACCATTTTGGGTTTGCATAGTTGCAGCCATATGGGGGAAAAGAGATACAGTGTCCTCCTTGAAAAATTTTGTTTTCTTTCTAATGTAAGATAAGATATTTTGGGCACACCGTGCTGTTTGCATGGAAATATTACAGTTGAGGAGTTAAATGGCAGGAACAGAGATGGAATAATAAGCTTGAGGAAAGTAGTCTGGTTGGCAGCTTACTGGAGGTTTTGGTTAGTAGTTATAACAATCCAAAGGCTTCTAGTACCACAAGCGTCTTTCTTTTCTTTTTGGTTTATTTGTGATGAGAGAAGAATGACAGAAAAGATCCAATTTTAAATTTCCAACATACTTATATTTTTTCTCTTGTGTTTGGAAGGGTGATTTATTAAGTGACTCCGCAGCAGGCTTGCCATGGGGAACGGCACACTGCAGCTCCCGCTATCCATCGGACAAAGGCTCCAAGCTTGGATTTGCATAGGAGCTCTTATACAAAATGCCACAAATAAATACCATGATGTGGGGATGGCTGAGAGCAAGAAGTTGCCTCAGGCCAAACCTCCCAGAGGTAGAGGAGAAGTCTGGCTGAAGGATCCTTAGTTTAAACAAGGGAGAGAATACTTCTCATACTGGGGAAGCCTGCCAAGAACCATAGGAATCAGTTTATTATTGCTAGATTGATCTAAAATGAGGATAAAAAATTACCGAGCATAGTTGTTCCAAGCACTATAGGTGGCTTGTGTGTCTTGATGCTGTCAAATGGCCTGGAATATCGAACTAGAAATGTAGCTGTTGTGTTCGCCAGGAGCTTCCAACCCTGGACCTACTTTCGGGATCCTGCCACAAGCCCCCTTCCACATGCATCTGTCAAACTGGCAAATGGAGAAGGTACAAAGTTCACTGAAGAATTAGGGGCTTAAGCTGATTCTTTAGATCCACCTGACTTGCCCGTAAACGTTTTAGTAAATAGCTGTGTTTGAGCAGGGCTTGGATGATCTAAAGCATTCGCAGAGCTAAGGATGTACTCCATAAAATGGAGGTGTGACCATCTGATATGAGGGTGTACCCATGCCAGCCTGAAGTTACCTGATCTAGGATGCTGGTAGCAATGAGGATGCTGCATTGCAGGACTCGGCACAGATGAAGAATCTCAGACAGGTCTCGGTGTCCTCAGCAGGTTTGCACAGCCCGCGGTAAAGCCCAAACTGATGGGTCTTCTCTACTACCTGTCTGCTGGCTTACGCTTGCAATTTCACCCACAGCGCAGATTTAGCCTCTGTGTTAAGCACCTCCCAAACTATAGCAACGTGAGGATTGCCCTGTAAATATCAAAAAGCGAGGACATGCCATGGCTGCTACAGCAATATTGTCCTAGCCACACTGTGCATTCCCAAAATTGTCTGTCTGGCTTTCAAGTGAACAGCGCAGCTACTGATACTTGTACGTCTGGCATCAAGTCTCTGGGAGGCTTTCTGCAATGTTTACTCAGATCCTCTAAGACTTAGAGTATGGTGTTTTCTTCATTTTCAATTTTTTATTTTAATCAGAACACTATCGATAAAGGAAGAAACCAGAAGGAAGAGTTGTGCTAGTTAACACACCAGGTTGTGTTGGTTTAACAGGCAGAAATGTGTCAGAACAGCCAGTATTCACCCATCGTTCTTCAGCCAGGCAGTGGAATCACGGTAGTTGGGGAATCTCTTTGATAACTGTTACACCATTTGTCACCAGCAGAGTCCCCGTATGAACCCACAGGATGAATTAGTGATATAAAATTCTCCTTCCACTTTCAGGTACCTACATCCAAAATTTAAACCTGCAATGCCTTCCACAGCTGCAATCTAACCCTTGAGATTTCTGAATTCCCCACATGGCTAAATCCTGGCTGAGTTTTGCAAGAGCTGATGGTGTGTTCCTTTGCTTGGCGTGCACATGGCATCCACCCTGCATGGAGGGCACTCTCTGAACGTACCCGTGAGACCTGGCCTAGCAGGAGAACAAAAAGATGAAGTATAGTCTGCTGTATAGTCTGAGCACATGCCTGAGACACTCAGCAGCTGGCTTAAGTCCTTCTTTTTCCTGAATTAGAACAAGGATTTGGACTTCAATATCTCACCTCTCAAGAAACCACCAGGGTGGCTTTTCCTTTTTCTGTTTTGATGCTCACTAAATGACTTTTGGAGCAGGTCTGACCCAGCAAGTTTGAGAGTCATTCCCTTATAATCAATGTTTACAGAATCACAAAATCACAGAACGGTAGGGTTTGGAAGGAACCTCTAGCGATCATCTAGTCCAACCGCCTTGCTAAAGCAGGTTCACCTAGAGCAGGTTGGACAGGATCGTGTCCAAGCGTGTTTTGAATATCTCCAGGGAAGGAGACTCCACAAGCTCTCTGGGCAGACTGTGCCAGTGCTCTGTCACCTTCAAAGTAAAGAATTTTTTCCTCATGTTCAGATGGAATTTCCTGTGTTCCAGTTTGTGCCCGTTGCCCCTTGTCACGCTGCTGGGCACCACTGAAAAGAATCTCACCCCATCCTCTTGACACCCACCCTTTAAACATTTATAAGAATTGATGAGATCCCCCCTGAGTCTTCTCTTCTCCAGGCTAAACAGACACAGTCCTCTCAGCCTTTCTTCATAAGAGAGATGCTCCAGTCCCCTGATCATCTTTGTAGCCCTCTGCTGGACTCTCTCCAGCAGATCCCTGTCTTTCTTGAACTGGGGAGCCCAGAACTGGACACAGTACTCCAGATGTGGCCTCACCAGGGCAGAGTAAAGGAGGAGTATGACCTCCCTCGACCTGCTGGCCATGCACTTTTTAATGCACCCCAGGAGACCATTGGCCTTCTTGGCCACAAGTGCACATTGCTGCCTCATGATCAACTTGTTGTCCACCAGGACCCCCAGGTCCCTCTCTGCAGAGCTGCTTTCCAGGAGGTCAGCCCCTAACCTGTACTGGTGCATGGGGTGATTCCTCCTTAGGTGCAGGACCCTAGACTTGCCCGTGTTGAACTTCATTAAGTTCCTCTCCACTCAACTCTCCAGCCTGTCCAGGTCTCACTTGAATGGCAGCTCAACCTTCTGGTGTATCAGACACCCATCCCAGTTTTGTGTCATCAGCAAACTTGCTGAGGGTACACTCTGCCCCTCATCCAGGTCATTGATGAATACGTTGAACCAGACTGGACCCAGTACTGACCTCAGGGAACACTGCTAGTTACAGACCTCCAACTGGACTCTGCACCGCTGCTAACAACCCTCTGAGCTCTGCCATTCAGCCATTTCTCAATCCATCTCACTGTCCTCTCATCTAACCCACACTTCCTAAGCTTACCTATGAGGATGTTATGGGAGACAGTGTCAAAAGCCTTGCTAAAGTCAAGGTAGACAACTTCCACTGCTCTCTCCTCATCTACCCAACCATTCATGCCATCGTAGAAGGCTATCAGATTGGTCAAGCATGGTTTCCCCTTAGTGAATCCATGTTGACCGCACCCAGTAATCACCTTTTTATCCACATTCTTAGAGATGACATCCAGGATGAGCTGTTCTATCACCTTTCCAGGGATGGAGGTGAGACTGACTGGCCTGTAGTTTCCCAGGTCCTCCTTCTTGCCCTTTTTGAAAACTAGAGTGACATTGGCTTTCCTCCAGCCCTCAGGCACCTCTCCTGTTCTCCATGACCTTTCAAAGATGATGGACAGTGGCTTCGCAATAACATCTGCCAGCTCCCTCAGCACTCCTGGGTGCATCCCATCGGGGCCCATGGATTTGTGGGTGATGAGTGTGCCTAAATGATCCCTAGCTCGATCCTCCTCAACCAAGGGAAAGTCTTCCTTTCTCTAGGGTCTCTCTCTTACCTCCAGGTTCTGGGAATCCTGAGGGCCCACCTTAGCAGTAAAGACTGAAGCAAAGGCGTCATTCACTAATTCCTCCTTCTCTGCATCCTCCATCACCAGGGCACCCACCTCATTCAGCAGCAGTCCCCCACTTTCCCTGGTCTTCTTTTTAAGTGTTTTATTGAAAGCAAACCAACTATCTTAAAGAAAAAGAAACAAACTATTAATGGAGAAGCCAGTAACCCAAACCACAAATACTTTCTATAGCTTGTATACAAAACAGTGCAGTTTATGGAAAGGTTTTGGTTTAACCAAAACTCCCCAGCAGTGTAAACAGAGTGACAAAGTCAATTTGACTGAGGTATCAGCTGGTGATATCTGAGACGTGAGATATCTGCAAAGGGAATGATTCTTAGCATGGCTATGCTAATTGCTAAATTCAGGTGATTGACTCAAAGGGTGGCTTTCTTCTATTGTTTGTTTGGACCATTTACACAGTATTGCAAGATTTTTCTTATGTATCTGCAGCCCCATGCTGGACATGTATGACATACATAGTTTGGATTTTTTAATATATAATTTTTTTTTTTTTACTAAAAATAACAAATTATTTTCATTAGCGGCTCTGGCGTGTTTTATCTGTTAAGGTACTACTTGCATTTATGAAAACTCTCCACTTCCAGAGTATCTTGCTGGAAGATTGAAAAAGCAAATCATAAAAATGAATAAACTTCTCAGTCAATATTTTATGTATTACAGTGTCAAGTGCTAAATCCCTTGCAGACAATTTGGGATTTAATTAAACACGCTGCAGATGCCTCAGCCAAATTTCTGACCCAGTATAAATGGACTGTACCAGGTTAGATGTTAAACCAATATTTGTCAAGTAACTTTGATGTGGCTTCTGTTCTGCTGGATCTGGGATTGCATGTTTGTGATGATTTATCAGCCTGATTAGATTGTCCACAACCAGATCCAGGTCTTTTGTGCTTGGGCTTCCTAAGCAGTGTCAGGCCTGTGTCCATGATGTGATGTCCATATCTGTGAGCTGTGCCAGCTCAGAAGAACCACCACTCACGTCCCCAGTTCAAGAGAGGCACAGACTTACTGGAGTGAGTCCAGCAAAGGGCCACAAAGATGATTCAGGGACTGGAGCATCTCACGTATGAGGAGAGGCTGAGAGCACTGGGACTATTCAGCCTGAAGAAGTGAGGGCTTGGGGGGGGTTTACCCATGTGTATAAATAAATTCCTGATGGGAGGGAATGAAGAAGAGGAGGCCAGACTTCTCAGTGGTGCCCAGTGACAGGGTGAGAGGCAATGGGCACAAATTAAAAACCATTAACTTTAATATGAACACAACCCCCCAATTTTTACTGGGAGGATGGTCAAACACTGGCACAGATTGCCCAGGGTGTTTGTGGAGTCTTACTCCTTTGGAGAGAAGCCATTTGTGCGGAGGCTGGGCAACTAATCCCAGGTGACCCTGCTGAGCAGGGGGATTGGAGCAGATGACCTCCAGAGGTCGCTGCCAACATCAGCCATTCTGTGATTTTGTCATAATCCCCTTTGTACGTGAAACGGCTGAATGGAAATGTGCCAGTACCAAACAGTGCAACTTGCCCATTTTTAATAAAAATAGTATGACACAGCCATGCAGCTATGCCAGAGCTGAACTCAGGCCTCAGAACTAGCTAGGAGTGTATTCTCCAAGGCTGGCATGATATGCTCCCTCTTGTCTTGGGCGGAGGTCCAATATTCCACCAGTACAAACCATCCACACAAGGACAATAGTTGTGAATGTCCAAAATAAATCGGTCCCAGCAACTGCAACATGAATGTGTCCAGGATCTGACACAGGGCTGGCCTAGGCCAATTTCTGATGAAGGTCTGGAAGAAAGTTTACAGACACTGATGGGTCCTTTGAGACAGAGAAGTATCCTGCTCCTGTTCTGAACATCTCAGTCATACCCTGGGCACAAACACGAATGAGGGGGATTCTGGAGGAATCATCTTCATTCAAAGGTAGTTTGCATTTCTCAGGAGGGAACTGTAATATAAGAATGACATATGACCAGAGTGAGTGAGTGAGAAAGCCATCAGTGGTACGGAGAAGTCTGCTCTAAGTCTTGCCAGCAGAGTTTCATACTGCAACTCCATTGCTTCTATTATCACTGGTAAGAAAGATGATTTGCTGTCTTCCCACCTTGTAAATTTAGGATTAGCTCTTCAGAATTTTTGCCTTCTTTCCATATTCCTTTTTAATAATGGCTGATTTTACAGCTGTGAGTTGTGGTTTTCCTTTCTTTTGGCAGCTGCTGGGTGTGCTGCTGGTGGCTGGGCAATAGCTCCTGCCCTGTGTCCCCTGTGCAGAAAACGCCTTTTGCCTTTCTCCAGGCCTCTTCCAAACAGGGAGAGGGCAGTTTGGGTAAAACATAGACTTTCTTGACAAAACTACATGTTGTGATCCTATTGGTCTGGCCTTAGACCTCTTCTGTGCCTACTGCTTTTTGCTCCAAGCCGATCACATCCAGGCACATGGTGGCAACCCTGAAAATTCAAACGCAAGCACAGGCACGGCAAACATTTCTTGTTACAAAAAGAACAGCATGGAAAAACTTATCCAGCTAGACTGGTTTTATGGGCTGTCTCCTGACTTTCTTTTCCACCCCTTCCCGGCAGATGATCATAGGGATGATATGGGTGATATCCTGCCCAGCTGCTACAGGGATAGTATAGATCAGCTCCTTCCAGCTCTGCCTTCCCCTTCTGATTACTTAGGATACATTCAGAGATGTAGGTCTTGGTATCATCAGGCAAACGAGGGAAAATAGCCAGTTGTTGTGTAGGATGAGCATCCTGGTGCTGGCTGTGTCTTTAACACAAAAGTCACCGCAGCCATGTTTTGGGAGGAGATTTTCTCAGAATGTGTCTGATCAGTCACACTGACAGGCATAGGGGCGTAGACTGAAAATATTGATGCACATTTCGTGCTTGTTTTGCATTGAAGGTTTGCAAATGCTTCTGTCCGAGAGGGCCTCAGCCTTCCACATTTGCTGGTTTGAGGTAGAAGCAAAGCTCTGTTCCTCCAGGACTTTTTGAGATCAAGCTAAATGGTGCCGCTGAGTTCAAAGCCTCCAGGGTGAGAAGCAAATCAAAAGAGGGGGTTTTATTATTGTTATTTTCATTTTGGATTTAAGTGCGTCAATTCAGTTGAAATTTAGTTGCAGAAATTCAAATAGGTTCCACTTGATTGATCCTTAAAGTTCTTCAGGGATTTAGTCCCTAGTTTCTATCCCATATATATATATATGGTATAAGATATAAGGTATCTTACCTTTTCCAAATATTTAATAAAACATCTTAAGTTTTGAAGGTGACACTTTGCTAAGGAGACAGCAGTAGCACAAGATGAATTCGCTTTTAAAAATCCCTTGCCTAAAACTGTCCCAGCCACATCCCTCTGTGTCCCTCATGCTGGGCAGATAAAATGTGGATTTTGATACCGCAACAATTGCTTACTGTGCAAGACGCTGTTCCCCAGAAGTACTAAACAGTGGGGAGTGGACCTGGGCCCAGTGTTATTATTAGTTGTATTCACCAAGCCAGCTATCAGTCAGAAAATATCCAGCTGCCAGCTGTGGGCCAAACCAGGACTTTTTTGAAGGAAGGTTTGGGAGTGTCATGAGGGCATTGCAGATGATCAGTAGCTGTTTTTAGACGGAGACATGTGATTTGTAATATTCCCTTTGTTAATTGTCATGCTGGCTAAAACCCCAAACTTTGTATTTTCCTCAAGGAGAGAAGCTGATGTTAAATAATGAAAATCATCACTGAGGTCCAACCGATCCGAAAATATTCATTAAAGTGATGATAAAAACTTCAGTGTTGAGTTCAGGGAAAACAAAGTGAAATATCTGCATTTGGCATGGCCTCACTTATTCTCCTGCTTTAAAGGGCTCAGCGGAGAAAAAAAAGAGTCCAAAAGAAAACAGAAATTAAAGGCAGACAACATCTTCTAGATTACCATATGTATTATTCTGCCAGTGCAGGACTGAGTCCTTTAATAATTATTTAAGCCTTTCAGTTCCTAAGGAGCATGATTTATGGGCTTTCTGCTGATCACCAGAAGATAGGCATGGTTAAAGACTACAGCTACTTACGTACTGTGGTTCATGCTTTTGGCTCCAGCAGTCCCCTTCTCAGCCCCTGGGGTGTCGTTGAAACGGCAGACATCACAGTTTCTCTGCCCTATTTTCTAATTTAATTTTACTCTGAAAAATGATGACCTTAAGTTTGCACTTTTTTCCCCCTACGGTTTAGCTCTGTCTTACTGTAAGGACAGAAATGAGTCAAATTTTTGTTCCAGAAGGAAGGTATGATACACCTTTGCGAAACTTGCAATGAAGCAAAAGCTGTCATTCAGCTCCCATCGTGATTAGCAGGGTATAGAGCCCGAACAAAACAGGATTCTAGTGTGGTTTATGCACTTTTTAAAATTAAAAGCTGTATTTTGTGGCTCTCGAGTTCTGAAAAATCTGTCCTCAGGTCCCTCTGTGCAGTTCCTCTGACAAAACTGAATGTAAGCTCTTTTCTTGCCCTTTCACTGAAAAATCTTCATTTCTGTGCTGAGATGTTTGTCACAGCAAGATGTCAGGGGCTGGTGTCCGGAGCGCAGTGAGATCACCCACCCGTCTCCCATCCGTGTCACTAGCTGTGGCTCCTTTGGTGTAGGATTGCCTACGGATCCAGGCTTGCTTCTGAGCGGGGCTAAAGGAGGTGACAGTGTTTCAGAGAGAATGCCCATGAGTCCTCTTCTAATTTGTTTTCCTGAGCTTTGTTTGTTAGATATACAAGACAAGGGGTAATCAACGATGTGACAGCGGAGAAGTGTAATATTCTGCAGATTATAAAAGTGTCTTGAACATATGCTTTTATATTAATGGAGGCAATTTTAATTCTGAAACTCTCTGTAGATTAACTAGACAAATAGTTAGGATTTTATCTAAGGATTCTTAACTGTCCAAAACTCTTTTTTAAACTCCCTTCTTTATTATCATTTGGCAGGGATACTTCTTGTATATTCCAACAAATATTGCAATCACTTTATTGCTAAATAGATATGCTGGAGAAAGCATGTGCTTAACATCACAGCATTTAATACTTAGCCTTGATTAACATTAAGTAGTAAAGGTCTCTACATTGTACTTAGAAGACGTCTCCAAAGCCAGTTATTAAATTAGAAGTTTGTTCAGATAAGATGTTGAATATAAAATATGTCTATGCTGAACAATGCTTGTTACAAGAAAATAATCTGCAAATGCTGACATTTCAATTAAAAAGTTTTCATCATATCACTTTCCTCTTAATAAGGGATCGTTTTGAGAGCCACTTTTGATTGTCGGTGCCCGTGGTGGTAACAATTCTGTGTTTGCAGGTGTCCAATCGTCTTTGCTCCTCTTTCCTTCTGTAATCAACAGAAACAGTGGGAAAGCAAGGTAGATGTCTCAAAGAGGTAGGGCTAATCTCAAGGATGTCATTTTTAAAAAATATCTTAAATATTTTTTCTATCTAATGTATAGGTGATAAAGAAACAGAGCAAGCGCAAAGTAGAAATAAAAACTAAACATACATTTAAAACATAATGTACCAGCAATATATAAATATAATTCAATGTATAAATATACATATACAAACAAACATATAAATATATATACTCAGATATAAAAGGGAGTTTATAAGAAGATGGGGTGCACAAAGAAAAGCCAAGGGGCAATGGTCACAGCTTGTAATGAAGAAAGTTCTCTCTGGATATATGGGAAAAAAATATCACCGTGAGGCTGGACAAGCACTAGAAGAGGTCACCCAGAGAGGCTGTGGAATATTCCATCTTGAACATTTTCAAAACTCAGTTTGACAAGGCCCTCAGCAACCTGACCTAACTCTGAAGTTAGCTCTGCTTTGAGCAAGAGGTTAGACAGACGATCTTCTGAAGTTCCTTCCGAACTCAGTTACTCTATGATCTTGTGTGGGTGGGTTTGTATGTGTATGAGAGATAAAGCAGTGATTGCGTAAAGCTTAGGGCAGAAGATGTAAAATCTATGTAAAAGTATGTAAAAAACTATGTAAAAACCAGTTCACATTTCATCTTTGCATTCCACAGGTCCTTGTGAAGCCATTTTTCTGAGGCCATATTAGAGCAAATTTGAACTCATATATACATCTTGCAAACCTCCACTCTACAGTTAGAGTGCAATGAAAAGTGTTCCAAGGCAGAAAGCCTGAACTGGCTTGGTATATGTTAATCTTTTAGTAATTTTCTGATCTATATGCTGGCAAACTCAAATCACCATTCTCCAAAAGAAGTGGGTTACCTGCAGCTGCCAAGCTGGAATTTGAACTTTCACCTTCTGAATGCGATATCCACACACGAGCACACTGGCTCTTGCACACTCCAAGAGAAATATGGTGTCCACAGGTGGCAGGCAGGAACTGGTTGTCTTGTGTCAGTCCAAATTGGGAGAGGAGGATACACATCATTTAGAACATATTTTTCTTATTACTTTTTCTGTGTTTCTTTTTTTTTTTTTTTTTTTTTTTTTTCTACAGAAAGAAATGGAAATTAAACTCAAGAGAGCTACAAAAGTTATTTTAGAGATGTTACCCCTTCTTTCCATTTGCTTCTCTGAGCCCTTCATGAAAACATACAGCTTTGATGAATTTGTTCCTCTTCAGGCAAAATGCTCACAAAATGCTTGTGGATACTGCTGGAAGCATTGCATGAGCAAAGCCTGCACAAACAGGTCAAAAACTGAGGAGTTTGATCGTGTTTCAGAGAGGGATGAAAGTCAGAAGGAAGACAATCTTTGATCCCCTACTCAGTATAAAAGAGAATTTGGTTGGATTTGCTTATAATCAGTCTATTAATATCTACAGTCTATTAATATCTACAGTCTTCCTCCATAAGGCATTGGATATTTTTGCTGAGACAAGACTTTTTTTAAAATGAGCCCAGGTTTGCCACAGAGAATATTGAAATCTCTGTAGCCCAACAGAAGAATTCAGGATAGTTTTGCTTCACTGGCTTTAGACAGATAATAATTTTTAAGGATCATTGTACCTTAAAATTAAAAATAGAATCATTGCTTCAATCATTTCACTGCTTCAAACCGCAGACAATTTTATGAGAGGTTTTTTTGTGCACTGTGGATGTTGTAGAGATACCATGTGGCCAGGTAAGGTTTGAAGGAAAGCTACGTGGATGTCTAAAAGGTGCACGAGGCAGTCTTCTCACCTTATTTTGGGAACTCATGGTTTTTATAGGGTTGCCAGATCATTCAGGTTGGCAGGCGCCTTGGGAGGTCTCTAATGCAACCTCCTGCTAAAAGTGGGGCCAGCAGATTTCAGACCTGGTTGCTCAAGGCCTTGTCAAGGAAAGTGAGTCTTTGCTTCTCTGGGCAAACCTCATCCAGTGCTTATGCATCCTCACAGGGAATTTTATTTTCTTTATACTCAGCGCAAACCAACCTCTCCCATTTCAGTACATGACCACTGCTTCCCATTCTTCTGCTCAGCACCTCTGTAAGGATCCTGGCTCCACCTGCTCAGTGACCTCCTCGTAGGCATGGGAAGGAGCCGTTAGGTCTCCCCAAAACCACCTCTTCAGGAAAAACAAGCTCAGCTCCCTCAGCCTTTCCTCACAGGGCTAGTGCTCCTGCCCCCAAACACCTTGGTGGCCCTCCAGTGGTCTTGCTCTGATTTTGGCAGGCCCAAAACTGGGCACAGTATTCCAGTATTGTTATTTATTATTTTATATCACATTTTGAAGAATTAATGAATTAAGTGTATTTTAAGAATTTAAAGGAGGTAAAGATTGATGTGGAAATAAAACGTTGGAAGCTGGGTTGTGTATAAATTTATGTCTTTTTGAAGTTTAGATGTAAAGCTCATCAGGATCACTCATTTCTTTCACTGAAAATATAGTTCTGTACTTCAGTGTAAAGCTATGCAGACTTACATATTATTGCTGAGACTCTGGTCTTAGGAAAGATCATGACTTCAGTGTAGAGGAGATGAGTCGCCCAACTATAGGAATAGGGAGACATTTCTTTTAAAATGGACTTTGGTATTACTCATTTTAAGATCTCTCTCTGCTAAGTGATGAGGTTAGGACACTTAAAGATCACATCCTATGGAGCCCAAAAAAGAATGGAAAGGTTCAATTACTTTATATTGCAAAAGCAGCAGCGCTTTGGCTTTAATACAGCCGAAGTGTAGATGGTAAGATCTTTTACAGTCAGTGAAACCTCTGTGGAGCACAACACATAAATCTGAATTTTCAATGAAAATAGCTCTAGTTCTATAAAATAATATGATTTCTGAGCAGTCTGTAATGAATCATTTCAGCACTGCTCAAGTGGATTAATTTGGCTGCTGAGACTTTTGAATAACTTATCTAAAACACACCCCTTCCTAGCTATCCCCACAGTTAGAGCTGTTGCCCAGACTCTCATCATCTGGTATTTCAATCATTGCCACATCATCTTCTTGGGCCTCGACTAAAGCATTCTTTCTATGACCATGTTCGTCAAACACACTATAGCTCAGATAATTTTCCTGGTTCTTCACATTGACAAAGTCCCCCCTAGAATGTGTGCAGTGTCCATTAGTGCCCCAGTGCTGCACGATGGCACACACACACACAGTACCATGCCTACAGTGAATTCCTCTCTGTTGATTTCAGTGGAACTACAGACATGAAGATCTACCACATCCTACAGAACCCACCCCAGTACTTTTCCTTCCTCTGTTCTTTAACTTCTCAAGCCCCCTGACTCTTTCCCCTCTGATGGTAAACATGCTCTGGGCTCTGCAGTTTCTGGTTCAGCTTCTGCACCACTGACACCATTTTTCCCCAAATCGTGGAATCACAGAATGGTTTAGGTTGGAAGGGACCTTAAAGATCATCTAGTCCCAACCCCCCCTGCCATGGGCAGGAACACCTTCCACCAGACCAGGTTGCTCAAAGCCCCATCCAACCTGGCCTTGAACACCTCCAGGGACGGGGCAGCCACAACTTCCCTGGGCAACCTGTGCCAGTGCCTCACCACCCTCACAGTGAAAAACTTCTTCCTCATGTTCAATCTAAACCTGCCCTCTTCCAGTTTGAAGCCATTCCCCCTTGTCCTATCACTACATGCCCTTGTGAAAAGTCCTTCCCCAGCTCTTCTGTAGGCCCCCTTTAGGTACTGGAAGGTTGCCAAAAGGTCTCCCCAGAGCCTTGTCTTCTCCAGGCTGAACAACCCCAACTCTTTCAGCCTGTCTTCATAGGAGAGGTGCTCCAGCCCTCGGATCATCCTCGTGGCCCTCCTCTGGACCCACTCCAACAGGTCCATGTCCTTCTTATGTTAGGGACTCCAGAGCTGGACGCAGTACTCCAGGTGGGGTCTCACGAGAGCAGAGTAGAGGGGCAGAATCACCTCCTTTGACCTGCTGGCCATGTTTCTTTTGATTCAGCCCAGGATGTGGTTGGCCTTCTGGCCCACAAGCACACATTTCCGGGTCATGTTGAGCTTCTCATCAACCAACATCCCCAAGTCCCTCACCTCAGGGCTGCTCTCAATCCATTCTCTGTCCAGACTGTATTTGTGCTCTTTAATGATTTTTTCTTAATCATATCTCAAAGTCACCTTCATTCTTCTTGGTTTATTGACATAAACATCTAGCTATGTGCTTGTATCCTTGTCCTCCATTAGCTCCGTGGTTCCTCTTGTTCTCCTCAGCCTTTGTTTCCTGTTGTTCCTTTAGAAGCTCACCCAAAGGGGATACTCTGGTGATCCTCATTCACCTTCCAGCTGCCTGGCAGGGACTGACTAGTCCCTTTAATGTATCTCTTCTTTCTTCCTTCTGCCCTCTATCTCCGGGTTGTCTTCTCTGAAAACAGAAATTCAGATATTATTTCTGTAATGGCAACTAGTCATCACCTGAGACTTACCTGCAGATTTGACAACCAAACTATATCTAGAAAGAAGATTCTTTCCATGTAGCCTATTTTAAAACATGAATTTTCCATCCATCATAGTGTCAAAACTATCATCCAGATTCTTATTGCCAAATATCTTGCTTTTTTTGCAACATTGTATTCTGAGAATTTAAATTAGCCTGCTGTCTATCTAGCATTGCGTTGCTGGCCATTAACTTTGACGGTAATGCTCTTTTCCTTGCATACTTCCACTGATTCTTCCTCATAATAGGAAGCATAAGCTGCTCGTCTTCTCTTTGAAAGCACTTCTTGCCTATCATACCTCAGGAGTTTATCTCCAATCGCCATTTCATCCAGGATGCAGGTCTCCATCACTCAAATTCTGGATCTTTCATACAAGTGCTTTCATACCATCTCCTTAACAGCCCGTCATGCTCAGAAAACACTCTTGAAAAATACTTTTAAAAAATCATTTATTTATATTATTTTAATGTTGTCATAGCTGTGCTTCCCACCAAAGTCTTGAAAATGACACTGCAGCTCATCCGCCTTCCTGTTACAGACCAGCAGTGTCTCACTGTCTCCAGATGTTCCCCATCAGCTGTCTCTTGGTGTAACTCACATCAAACAGTCCCAAGGAAGAAGCCATGTCCTCTACTTACATGGCATGATAGTATGCTAGCCCATGGCTAGTGCCACCAAGTATTATGTGGGCTGTCTGTGGGTGGTCTGGCCTGCCTGGCTCAAGCTGGATGTTGAAATCCCAGCCAGCTCCTGAACTGCAGGCTTCCTCCGCAGAGCTGGCCCCCACCTGGGCTACTGTCTCCCCCATTGCACACAGGAAAAACTCAGTGCTGAGGCTCACTCCCACTCTCAAAGGCTAAGAATTTCACTTGGAGATATTTATTTTCCAGGTCTGGGANCTAGTGCCACCAGGTATTACATGGGCTGTCTGTGGGTGGTCTGGCCTGCCTGGCTCAAGCTGGATGTTGAAATCCCAGCCAGCTCCTGAACCATCGACTGCAGGCTTCCTCCTCAGAGCTGGCCCCCACCTGGGCTACTGTCTCCCCCATTGCACACAGGAAAAACTCAGTGCTGAGGCTCACTCCCACTCTCAAAGGCTAAGAATTTCACTTGGAGATATTTATTTTCCAGGTCTGGGAGACCTTCATAGGAGCCCAGACTGGAGAAGGGTGACAGGCTGTCCTTCCTTAGGAAATGGGGAAATGTCTGCGACCTGTTTCCCCTGAAACACAGCACTACACTTTGAGAGACCTCAGTCGGTTTCAGTGTCAGAAGGGCACCTTTCTGAAAGTCCATTTGTACTTTTATGTATTTCAGAGACATCCAGAAATGGAGTCATATTAGTGGGGAGGTCCTGATATCGCTGTTTACACCAAGGACTCCAAGACTCATCTCCAGGTAACTGTTGTAGACTCAAAGCCCCATGACTATGGGTTTGTAAACCTGAAAACAGTAAAGGAGATCAGCTCCTGGAGTCCTCACAATGGTGTAGTTACCACTTCTGTTAGATTTCCCCTTCCTCTTGTGGTCTGATCTCACTCTCCCTTGCATTGCATCTTGGGGGGATCTGTAGGGTGGTGGTACACTTTTCATTTGTGCATCAGAAAATTGTAACCATGTACTCTAAAGGTACTACTAGCGCAAAGTCTCAGTCTCAGCTGTCTGGTACACAACCTGTCACATGAAGTTAGAATGGATATGGGGACTACACAACTTGGAGAACTCCAGTTGCCTGTAAACATCCTCCATTAAAATAAAATATGGCCTCTGTTGCAACAAGTTTTTTCTCTCTCTCTGTCTCTGTCTTCCCCCGCCTCCCCTTACCCCCCCTTTGGGAAGTTTCACTGTCTAAGTAGATTGGGGAAAATAAAGATCTCAAACCGCATATATACATGTCTTACTTTTCGCACTGTTTCCCATAGCATGCACTCCTAATCTACTTGAAGACCACTGACACTGAGCTAGAATGACCTTGACTGACCTAGTCTGTGTTAATTAGTTGATGGGTCCTATCTCTGTAATGCTTAGATTATGACAACACTGAAAGGTATGAGGTGCTCTGTGTAGCACAGTGGGATCTCATACACTGCAACCCCATAATGACAGTTATGACAGCCTGCTGAACATGAGCCAGCAGTGTGCCCAGATGGCCAAAGTGGCCAATGGCATCCTGGCCTGTATCAGGAATAGTGTGGCCAGCAGGACTAGGGAAGCGGTTGTTCCCCTGTGCTCAGCACTGGTGAGGCCCCACCTCGACTACTGTGTTCAGTTTTGGGCCCTTCACTACAAGAAAGATACAGAGGTGCTGGAGCGTGTCCAGAGAAGGGCAACAAAGCTCGTGAAGGGTCTGGAGAACAAGTCTTGAGGAGCAGCTGAGGGAACTGGGGTTGTTTAGCCTGGAGAAAAGGAGGCTGAGGGGAGACCTTACTGCTTTCTGCAACTACCTGAAAGGAGGTTGTATCAAGGTGGGGGTCGATCTCTTCTCCAAAGTAACAAGTGATAGGACAAGAGGAAATGGCCTCAAGTTACACCAGGGTAGGTTTAGGATGGATATTAGGAAAAAGTTCTTCACCAAAAGGGTTGTCAAGCATTGGACCAGGCTGCCCAGGGAAGTGGTGGAGTTGCCATCCCTGAAGGTATTTAAAAGATGGGTAGACATGGTGCTTAGGGACATGGTTTCATGGTGTTAGGCTGATGGTTGGACTTGATGATCTTAAAGGTCCTTTCCAACCTAGACAACTCTATGATTCTACGTGACTTTAAAAAAACTTCACATTTCATACTAGCGGTTAAACTAGTATACCGCTACTACTGTACAGTAGATCAGTATAAAGAAGTGCAGCCCGGGGGTTACAGCACTGTCCAAGAACTTGGAAAACTCAGGACCAAGTTTTGACAGCTGCATACATCCCTTTTGATTTCAGGCTCTTTTTGATTTCAGTCCCTTTGTGACTCAGTCTTCTGTCTGCAAATTGAGGATACTGGTGCTTCCCTGCTTCAGGGGAATATTATATTGATAAATACAGTCATAAGTTCTGAGGTCTCAGGATGGTATGGTAACCACCATGCAGCCAGACTTCATTTATCTGTGGTCAGCTTGTCCCGGCCATGGATGAAAAGCCAGCTTGGTTCTAACAGGATTTATTAGCTCAGGCAAAGCGCCATGTGAGTGCAGTTACACTCTTTCTAGGGCCAGCTCTGCTCTGGAAAGAGTACATCTGCTTTTGTGAGAACCTAGCTGGCTCCATCCCGAGGCAGCTCAGGGATTTCAGCACCACATTCCCACACCCAGAAGAGTCGTGGGGCGGGGGGTGGGTGGAAGGGGGGCGGAGAGGAGCAGAATCACCCAGCACAGAGCCAGCCGGGTTTATGAGACTTGGCTTTGTGCCGTCGGTGCCAGCACCTCGCTGCATCCTCAGCTTTTGCACCTGCCCCGTATCGCCCCGGGTCCGCGGGGGCTCATCAGGTCGGGAACAGCAGGTCCAGCGCCGCAACCAACGAGCCGCGGTCCGTCGGTACCTGCGGCGCTGGGAACAGGCTGCGAGGGAGGAGCAGAGAAATCAAACGGCTCTGTGAGGTCAGTGTAGCTGATGCTATGAGGAATTAACAGATCCTCCTGTATCAGAGCTAAATTCACCTCTCGGGTGCTCCCTCTCTTATCTGTACTATCGGGGTTCCCACTTTACCAGCTCTGCAATACCTTTGCCAAGCCGAGATGCGGCTGGAAACAACTAAAAATCACTTGCTGAAGTTGTACTTTAGGACTTCCAGAGCCGTCTTCCCAGGACAATGAAAGTGGCACTTCAATGAAGAGGCTTTGGAACGTGCGACATCAGATTTTAGGAAGCCAGAAGAAAAGGAGGGCAAAATAAAGGTCTTAAAACCAGGGAGGAAAGAAAGGAAGGGAGTTAATTGTCAAACACTGCGGGAAGAAAAAACAAACAAAACCCAAAAAAACCACGAAAAAAATAAAAGAGGGAGAGCAGTGAGCAGGAGGAGGTTTCCCAAGGCTATGAGCAGCGCAGGGAGACTCCGAGGAAGCTCTGCGGGGAGAGGGAGCTGCCCGCCGGGGAAGAGGCTGCAGGAGAAAACTGTCCGGGGCTGGCGGAGCGGGGGGCGGGGGGCTGG
>VUYV01000115.1:1174278-1246125 GCA_008711295.1 Anarhynchus alexandrinus
CCCTCCCACCCCCTCCGCTCCTCGCCCGGGGCCGCTCGCAGCCCCCGCCGCCCCTCGCTGCCGCCGGAGGAGGCTGCCCAGCCCAGCGGCCCAGGATGCAGTTTCGCCTCTTCTCCTTTGCCTTGATCATCCTGAACTGTATGGATTACGGCCACTGCCAGCCCGGCCGCTGGAGACGCAGCAAGAGAGGTGAGTAGCGCCGCCCGCTCACCCCGCGACACCCGCCCGGGGCGGCGGGCAGGAGGCGGGCTGCCGGAGCACTGCCTGCCCGTCCCCTCCCCGCCGAGGAAGGGGACTTCTCCGGCAGGTGAGGTGCCCCCCACCCCCGGCTCCCCACTCGCGGGCTCCGGGTCGCCACGTGGGGCGGCGGCGGTGGCGAACCGGAATGGGGGGGGGCGCGGGTCCGTGCCGGCGTGGCGACCCCACCGCCCTCCTGCCGGGGAGGCTGGAGCGGGAGGAGCGGCGTGGACGTGGGCTGCGATGGGGAAAGGACCGGCCGGAGCGGCGCGGCCGCTCCGCCACCCGCCTGGGGCTGCCGTGGGCGGGGGACGCGGAGCGGTAGGTGCCAGTCGTCCCCTGTTCCCCCCCGGTCCCTCCCCCCGCCGCGGCGGGGCCGGGGGTCTCGCTGGGGAAGGGCGCTGCCGCCGGCCGCCCCCGGCCGCCGCCACCCGTGGAAGTCGGCGATTTCGTCCTTGTCCCCCGTGGAACAGCTCGCAGCGGCCGGAGGTCCGCTCTCAGCTCGTGCTGTTCAGCCTCGCGTGTGCGTGGGGCGGACTCGGAGGCTGCCTTCCGCGGACGCTCGCTTGCAGCGACCGCCTTTCCGAGGCAGAAAAGCGGCTTCTCCCCGTCCGTCCCGCGGGCACCGCTGGCCCCCGCCGTGCCGCCGCCGCCGCCGGCTCCGGGGCGGCTCAGCCCGCGGGAGAGCCCCCCGCGCCCGCGGAGCCCCCCCGCGCCGTCCCCGGCCCCGAGGGGGTTTCTGTGCCGCCAGCTCCTGCTGAAAGCGCGCAGAGCCCTTTTTGGGGTGTGGGTGTGTGTGTGTGTGGAAACAACAGAGAGAAACGGTGCGTGAGGGTTTAATCTGTTTTCCGAAGATGCTGGTGTCGGAGTTACCGGAGTGAGGAGTCGGAGCGGTGAAATGTGCCAGTACAGCACCCGTGTGGACGAAAAGGTTACTGCAGCTCTTCCCTTGCTGTCAGGGCTGGCTGTGAGGTTTTTCCTTTTCTTTCTTTTTTTTTTTTTTTTTGAGGGGTACACCTTCAGCATAAAATGTTTTTACTACCCACCTATTCTGAATTATTTTGCTGTCCCTTTTCCTATTATTTCCTCGGCCCCCCTCCCCATTTCTAAAGTTAGCTGAAATCAGGTGGCTCGGCTGCTGAGGAATTTGTATTTTTGAAAGAATTGCACTTTTCGTGCAATTATTTGGAAGGGGAGGGAGCTAACAGCTCCAGTATTAAGCTGATATGCACAGTAATAAAACTGAGAAAGGCAAACAGTTTGCGCTTTCACGCGTATGTCACCTTCAGAGTAGGTACAAATAAAATTGTGAAGCAATTTAGTTTTGATGGTTTTTCAACAGATGGTTTCCAGAATTTAATTTTTGTGTGTGTGGCTAAAACGATAGCAGTCCTTTAAAGTGACCAGACTATCTGTGCTAACAAAGGGTATACTGTGTCTTTAATTAAATGTGGAACTACTTAGAGTGCTGGCTAGACAGCGGAGGGTGATAGTGGTATTTCTGCTTTACAACAGAGCTTAAGGATTGCATTGTGGGAGTACTGAAATGAATAGACATCTAACTCGAGTTGTGTGAATTGTCCTCCTACAAAAACTTAAGCTGGTTTTAATTGATCTCATGTTCGCTGATTGATCTTAGACCGATTGTTGTGCTTGTTGAACAGTTGGCTTTTCCAAAGGAGATTGATTTAAATTAGTTTTTAGTTTAGTTATTGGATAAATACCGTCAGTATTGACAGTTGACTTACTGGCACTGTTTTGTGCTATCACCTAAGGGTTTTGTTTTGCGCTTTGAAGAATGCAGGCTTTTTCAGTTAATAAGGCTAAAGAAGTAAGCATAGCCAGTTCTAAGCACTGAAAGCAAAATCTAAGAATGTATTCAAATTATAATAGACATTTGCCATGACACATGCAGTCTGAAGTAATGCTTTCGTACAGGACCCAAAATTCCAATAATTTCACAATTTTTCCATATCCCATCTGCAAATAATCAGGCATTCACTGTGGGGTACTGGCAGTTAAAATTTCTCTGGCATTCTGTTTTGTCTGTTACATGATCTCAGATGCTCCATAATATCATTTTCTTAATGAAATAAAATTTTTGGCATAGATTAAGTCTCCTGTGCTGTAGAAATCAATTGCATTCAGTCTGGAATTATGGGCAAATATCATGTGTAGCTGATTTTTTTTTTTAAGCAGCTAAATGTACAGTAAACTTTAAGTATATATGCCTGTAATGAAATCTGGGGATTTGTAGCTGATGTAGAATATTCTAGTAAACAAGACTTTAGTAAATTTGGGGAGGATGTTCCCAGATTTCATTCCCCTTCTGCTTTCAACCCTTTCCCAAACCAAGGCATGCAACATTGCAGCAGAAGCAGCATGAAAAATTAAAGTTTAGAATGTGGTTCCTACCTGGCATTGATTTGTGTTTTGTTAGTCAGTGTCACTTCATTAAAAATTATTTGTTAAATGCATTATAATCAACAGATTCTGCTAACTCCACTGCTGCTCTTAGTTACTTTTGCCGCTCATTAGAATATTGCTTTGCGTAGTTGGCTCAGGGCAGGACCTTATTTCCCTCGAAACATCCCAGCAAATTCTCCTTCTGGAAGTCTCTGTCCTGAGCAGGTAATTATGATTATTTGCCTTTCCTGCAGAAACTACTGGAAAACATATTTAAGGTTTACATAGCTTAAGGTCAGTGGTGTAATCTCACAGCTGGCTTAGCCTAATATCAGAGCACCTCCTTTCTATTTCTTGTTTAATTGTATAATTTGATTTTTCATTTCTTTTGGATACCTACTCGCTTGTTCACGTCAACGAAAATTTTTATCTTTTCTTCAGATTTCCCTTTAGCAGTCAGTAAAAGATAAGCTGCTTCATGTCTTAGCATTTCACTGAATATCACGGGGCGCATGAAAGACCAGTGGCTTTTCCCTTCTCTTTGGGACATGGTAAAAACAACTTTCTCAAAGAGTATCACAAACCAAAATGGAAGTATATAGAAATGAAGACTGTCAGACTGGCTTACTGGGAGGAGTGATGGTATTCTGCAAAAGCATTGACAGAAAAGAATATAGGATTCATTATAAACAGCCATCAAAAATTAGATACTAACAAAATTCCCTGAGGAAAAAAATGTCAGTACGACAGCAGTGCCTGGATCGATGGGAAGACTCAACCGTAATACAGAAAGGCTCTCTGGAGTTGGTGAGACCAATGTTGGAATAATGAGAGATGTGAATGGGACACATTCACACTGGGAAATTGAAAGTTACCTATATCCAAGAACTCAAAGAAAAACTGTGGGTGTCAAATACATTTCTTTCTGTTTAGCTCCTATTCAAGGAGTGTCATAAGGTCTAAGGTATGTAGTCATCTCCTGGATGCTCGTGCTCTGTATTAGATGTACATAAAGAAAGGGGTAATATCTGTGGCAATGAGTGAATAGTAAGCGACAGTGGTGATGGCAAAATATCCGCAGGTGGAAATAGGAGGAGTGCCTGGGGAAGGAAATTTCCCTGAGTGTTTCTCAGCGCTCAGTATAGCTCTGTGGATGCTGTTTGTAGGAGTATATGCATATATGAAGGAACGCAGTAGCTGGAATCAGAATTATGTCAATTAAATCTGTATCACCTTAATGTAAGATGGGAATCCTGATGACAAACCAGTTATTAGTATAGGAAGCTGTTACGTGGATTTTCAACTCAAAGAAAAACCTGTTCAGATACTGGGGATTGTGATTTTGCTTTCCAAACTAGATACTTACCTGAGAGGGGGATAATCTTGGAACCCATCTCAGTTGGATTGTGCGGTCAGGCTTTGAGAAAGTTTGATTTGAGCATTAGGGAAGAGGAACCTGTGTTGGAAAGACTTGATTGAAGTAAATGCCACATCTGCTTTTGCAAGGACTGTACTAACTCCAAAAGAGTAATTTACTATCTCAAAACAAACAAACAAAAAAACCCCACAAAACCCAACCCAAACCTACAAAGAATATCTTTTAATTGTCCAACATTATCCAAATGTTTTACCTATTCTATTCTCCTCTCTGAACTTGAAAAAAATGTAACAGGTTTTACGTTTGGAGGACAGTTAATGTTTTGTCTGTGGGTTAAGGCTTAAAATCTTCTGACAAAGCTGTACTTTGAGATATATGTTTTCCTCACGTGTTACATTAAGTGCTTGTAACAGAATTGGTAAAGGAATCGAGACATGTTAACACTTTCTGGAGTAGTTTCCCAG
Organism: Anarhynchus alexandrinus; assembly: GCA_008711295.1. NCBI lineage: Eukaryota > Metazoa > Chordata > Aves > Charadriiformes > Charadriidae > Anarhynchus > Anarhynchus alexandrinus. The sequence goes on from VUYV01000115.1 coordinate 1,178,764, forward strand.
GTACTTGTGATCAGTAGTAAAGCTTTGGAGGGTAACTTCTGTTCCTCAGCCCCTTACTACTTAGGACAGTTAGTTATTAAACATTCTTTCTATACACATCATTGCTACAGCAGTGAGAACAGTGTAAATGTAAATGTTACACTAACAGTGTAAATGATTGAAAAGTCAACACTTTTAAACTTTTGGCTACTTATGCCCTATTATCTGGTAAGTCTGAGGAAGTTTCTTAACCTAAAATATCAGCAGAAGACAAAACTTCTGTGTGAGTGACTGAATAATGAACTAGCTAATGATGCAGTGTTATAATCGATAATGATGCTGTGGATAATCGATGCACCAGTGGATTGTGAAGATTTGCAGAAGAGATGCTCAAAACACCAAGAGTGGGATTCACCATGAAAAGAGACACCTAAGTTTAGGTCCTTGATTCAGTTTCCCAAAGTAGGTTTCTAGTGCTGCTTGTGATATTTAAAAGATACCTTTCTGGGCCTGGCATGCAGATGACCTTCTTGAGCAACCAGAGGCCAGGCAGGATACCCTGGAGCAAGTCAGATGCATCTGACACCCTTAGGTGTCTCAAGACCCATTCTGGTGGAAACTGAAAATGGGGAGCAGCGCTGGCACAGTGTTGCTGTACGTGTGCTTTCCCTTGCCTGTATCCATCCCTTTAGCTTCCATTGCAGGTCTCTTGGAGTTGGGACACTGGGCTAGATGGGTGCATTTGGTCAGACCTTGAAGTCTATGCTTATATGTTTTTGTATTAAAACCTGAGGGAAGACTCACACTGTGATGAAGAACTTACATTTGTCTGCTTGATAAACTTGGCTTAATTTTATGTTTTCCCTCTTTTGGGGAAGGAGGGGGGATGTATGTTTTCCAAGGCTTGGCGGAAAACTGTTGCTAGAGCAGCTCAAAATGCATGACAAATACCAAAAGTGAGTTTGTATACTGATATAGGGAAGCTAAGACAATAACAGCAAGAATGCAGTTTCTCACTTCAGTGTGTCATTTACAATATACAGGCCAGCACAGTTACTATGATGAAGTATGTTAGCATGGTGTTGTTTACATAATCTGCTTTTAATGAAAACTGTGACATTATTTAAAAGCTAGAAAGTGGAAGAGGTGGTCACTATCAAAATTCAAGGCATAAAAAAATAAACAATGGTCTTTCTGTAAGCTGTTTCTTTGTTTTTTTTCTGTCTCTTGCTATTTCTGCCAAGAGTCTGACTATCCCATGGAGGTCTGCATTTCATTTCTGATCATTTAGCCATTTTTTAATACCCAAAACCTTAGATAGCCATAGATGAGAGGGGACTGTCTAGTCAAACCTGCAGACCATCACAGGCTGCAGACTTTTCCCAGTGTACTGTACATCTCTCAGAAGCTTATAGCTGACCATAACATCCCTTTCCAAAAAAGCATCCTTGATTATAAACTCCAGGGGTGAGATTCATGTGAGTACATGTAATTATCTGCAACATGAATGTCTACATTTTCTGTTATAATTGATGTAGTGCTAGTTGGTACAGTCCATGGAGCTATTGGTACAGTTTAACTCATCCTACAGTAGGTGCCTGCCTTTGATCAGATAAAGGATATCCCAGACTCCATAAATATAAAATAAGATGACTTGATTACTGCTATCTGTAATTGAAATGTAGTTCAGATGTACACGTCTTCATTGTTAGCTCCTGAAGTTAGCTGAAATCGGCCCTGAATGGGAAGGGATCCACCACATCCAATCTTCTCACCTCTATTAAAATCTCGCGTTGGTGCAGCTCTTAACTTTAACAGATATGGTCCCTGAAGGTTATACTTTCTCTTGTATTAGAGATCTATTTAGTTTCAGGTATTTTTTTAATACTCAATTAAATTCCTCAGGCATGCCCTCTCTTTTCACCTCCAAATTTTATTCAGGCACAGTTGGAGAACCTTCTGTATTTGTCTGGGCTCCAAGTATTTGCTAATCCTCTCTTGGTGAAAAGCATGACTTCATACATGTTGGCTGTTGATAATGCACAAATGTAACAGCTTGATCCTTTCCTCATGGGCTGCTTTCGACACCAGAATTAGGTGCTGCCATGGTTTGTATACTTGTTGTCTTTGTATTACTTGTTTAGCAGATGCAATGCTTTGGAAAGCGTCAGTTGGGTGCTGCAAAGTCACCTTGTGCATGCAGAGTAAATCTGTCACTTTTTGTGACAGTGGTGTTGGGTTTAAAGCCTGTTCTCAAGTAATTTTTGGTGTAGAGTATGGAATAGGCTTGTGGTATGACTCTTTGATACTTGGATTCTGACAAATACATCTTAAGAAGTGAAGTGTCAAATGGATCTTGCTTCTGAGCACCATCAGGCAGATGTAGAGTTTGGGTCGTACAGCTATTTCTCCTATCTACACGATGGCTTTGTCCAACCAGCTCTGTACATAAAGGCCACTTATTGACCAGGGTTTACTGTTACCCTTGTTGAACTTTGTATATCTGTGGGCAGTAAGGTAACTTGCAAGCCTGACTTGAAACCTAGCTGCATCACTTCATTCTCTCTATATCTGGCTGTTCTAGCTCTCACAGGGTTTACTGTGAGGTGAACTGTCCTGTCTGTTTTCATAGAATCATAGAATGGTTAGAGTTGGAAGACACCTTAAGGATCATCTAGTTCCAATCCCCCTGCCATAGGCAGGGACGCCTCCCACTAGACCAGGTTGCTCAAAGCCCCATACAGCCTGGCCTTGAACACCTCCAGGGATGGGGCCTCAACAACTTCCCTGGGCAGCCTGGGCCGGTGCCTTACCACCCTCACAGTAAAGAATTTCTTCTTTATGTCCAATCTAAATCTACTCTCTTGCAGTTAAAAACTGCTATCCCTCGTGCTATCGCTACACTCCCTGATAAAGAGTCCCTCCCCATCTTTCCTGTAGGCCACATTTAATTACTGGAAGGCTGCTATAAGGTCTACCCGGAGCCTTCTCTTCTCCAGGCTAAACAATCCCAACTCTCTCAGCCTGTCCTCATAGGAGAGGTGCTCCAGCCCTCTGATCCTCTTCGTGGCCCTCCTCTGGACTTTCTCCAACAAGTCCATGTCCTTCTTATGTTGGGGGCTTCAGAGCTGGACACAGTACTCCAGGTGGGGTTTCACGAGAGCAGAGTAGAGGGGCAGAATCACCTCTCTTGACCTGCTGGCCATGTTTCTTTTGATGCAGCCCAGGATGCGGTGGGCCTTCTGGCCCACAAATGCACATTTCTGGTCATGTTGAGCTTCTTATCAACCAACACCCCCAAGTCCCTCTCCTCAGGGCTGCTCTCAATCCATTCTCTGCCCAGCACTAATTAGCAAATACTTTTTCAAAACTCTGAGGAGAAATTAAGTTGAAAGGGATCAGGGTGATGGTCTCCTTTGTATGATGCAAAAAGGCAGACGATGGTGTTGACACAGGATGAAACAGGGGAAAGGCAGAAGTGAAAGAATGAGTCTGACACACTCTAATTAATGTCACCTTTCCAATACAGTTTCTGCAGTGGAGATGGAGGGTGGGAAGGAGGAATCACAAGAAATTGGTGTTTGTACATAATCCTATTTCAAAATACTTAATTGATGTGAAAGTCGATGTTCTTAGCGTGATACAGAGATGACAACTGTAACTCATAAAAAATGGAGCATCACAATACTTTCCTCTGTAGATCTTCTCCTGAGACTACAGGGGTTTGAGACCTTAACTGTATGTCTTTACTTTGGGATTGCTCCATCTTAGCACCTTGATTTTGAAGTTATGCCCATCTCTGACCTGCATCTATCAAACTGTGGTCCATAGAGCAGGTGTGAGTGTTTTCTGGGTGTGTACAGATCACACTGCCCCATCCTTGTGTTCGTACCTAAATACTCTTGAATGCAAAACTTCAATAAATTTATGCAGTTTTGCTTTAATCTTACTCTATTTGGATGCAATTGATTGTTGCTTAAATGTGGAGTTGTCACTTCAAATGTCTTTTTAGGTGGTAGCATGTGAAAGATTGGTGACTAAATTTCCTGACCTTTTCTCTTGTTTATGGACTTGAATGTACAAAGTATGAGGAGCAAAAGGACATAAAAAAAGGAGTTAAATTGTAGTATGGGGCAGAAAAAGATGATTTCTTTTTTTAGGGGAAAGCAGAGAAGCAACCAGGATTTTAGGTACCTTGATTATCTGATCAAGGGGAGGTTTTTAAGATCCCATCTATTAAGACCTGGTAAGCAGTGCAAAAAATGTTCATGCTCTTTATTACATTGTAATAGGAGAAATGTCTTTTGATAGCAGGCAGTTTGCAAATCTTAGCATCCAGTAATTAATCAGTTATGTATTTCTTTTTGAAATACCAATTTCAGTAGAGCCATGTGCTAGATGTATCTGTAAGGCTTTGTCCTTTTATGAGGGAATGGAATTTATGCTATCTGCTCTTATTCTTTTTTTTTTTTTGGTTGTTTTTATAGGATGTTTGTATGGCTGTAACAAAGAAAGTGTAAGTAATTACAGGTAATATTTAGAAGAAGCATGCAGCTCTGTAATTAAGTTTCAATATAAACACTTTAATTGAATTATGAATGTTATTTGAAGAGGGTAATAGCAAATCTCATGTATGGTTAATATAGATCCAAAACATTACAAAAATCCTTCTAGTATGATTTTCTGTTTTTAAAAAAGAATTTTTGCTCTCTAGGATTTAAAAAATGTAAATCTAAAAATAATCCAGAGCATATGGTTTAGGGATTATGAGTCTCAGATTTACCTCGCAGAAACTTTTGTCTATTCTTTTGGAGAATTGTCAAGGTTTTCTCCATCTTGATGAAAAACAGATCCAAACATAGATGTAGTGAGATGGAAGAAGGGACCTAAAAGATAAATAGTGTTTGTGATGTTGGCTTTTAGGTACTGCCTAAATTGGTGCTTTTTTTTTTTAATCACTGGGCAGTTGGTATGAACACTAACTAGACCGTGTGCAGCAATGAAGGCAATGTCTGTGGCTTTTTACGTATTGGGAGAAACATGTACTGCTTTACACTGCAAAGGGACAACAGTATTTGTGTTAGAGAATTGCAGTGGTGCGACAAAATACAAACTTCCTGATCCAGACATGTTATTTTCTTTTTTGAATTGAAATGCTGGCTGAAATATGTTACACACAAATATATGCTCTGCACTAATGTATGGTCTTTTCAGCCGTATGGTTGCCACCTTTGAAATACCAAAAAACCCCCAAACTAGCCACATCAGACAAATGGCTGTTGTGCATGCACAGATTAATCTGCACATGTATAGCAGCGCTGACAACACCCAGTGCGTCCATACTAAAACTTGCTGGGCAAGCTGGAAACCACTGAAACAGCAACTATGCTTAGCAAAGATAGGTGTTAATGATTTGCTCTTCCTTCTTTCTTGAATTACTCAAAAATATTTTGGTAGATATGGTATGTTTTCATTATAAACCTACGGACTTGCCTAGTGATTTCACTGACAAGCATGTATCTACGACTCCTGAATGGGTATCACTGTGGGTTCCATCACTTTTCACTTTATCTATATTGAGATGGTACTTAAGGATCCCAGCAGAGGTGAGGCCCTGTAGCGTTGGCCCTGCTTAGACAATAACCTCTGAATTAAGGTCACCAGAGCAGAATCTGTCCTGGATTTCCCTCCACTAGCAGAAATGTCCTTTGGCTTTCATTACAGCTAGTTCAGACCTGGTGCAGGTCTTATTTTACACAGTGCCTGCTAATAACGTGATGGACATGGATTCAGTTTTGGCTCGGCAAGAGTAACTGTAACTCAGCAGGATCACGGCAGTACACCTAAGGTGCATTAGGTTGTGTTCACAGCACACCACCACAGCAGCTACTTGTTTATAGTTTACTTAAAGCTATTGCCAATTATTGCAAAATACTTACAAATAGCCTCTGATCTGAGGTGCTTCACTCTTGCAAGGGACCTTTTATATAGGGGGTTTACTTATTTATCTGTCCTCATCGAATTACATGTTTTAATACTTTAATCAGGAGCATTCTCAGGAGGTGGTTCTACCTCTAAATTTGGTCTCCTGTCCTCTCCAGAATGGTCAGTCTTCTCTCCCCTACTTTGCTGAATGGTCACTTGTGAGGAAAGTTGACTTTTTGAGGGACATCTGAGGGAAGGCACCTTTCAGAGTAGGGTGGTTGTGTGCCTTTGCTCTTGTGATCTACTCCTGTGGCAACAGCTTATGACGGGACAGTTCTTTATCTTAGACTCCTTGCCTGGGCCACCAAAAATATACCTGGCCTGTATGCTTCTTGGTGATTTTTTAAGATGTTCAGCAAATATTGATTGCACATGGGCGCATCACCTGTTTTGTGTCTCTGTTGTCTATCTGACGTGGTTCGGTGCTGGGAAGTCTGCCTTGCTGGTAAGAGGGTACCTTCAGGAAGTCAGAGGGATTGCTTTCATTGTTAGTCTTTCCACATGTAAACTTTTGGTTAATACGTGTATGCATTAATGGCAATGGTAATAGAAAATAAATCCCTCTTTTATGTAAATGCTAAGCAGCGTTCCAGTGTGAAATGTTAATATTATGGCAGTATAGGACTTAATAATGGAAGCATCTAGTTGAAATGGTGCTTCCAGACAGGTGCTTTGGCTTCCAGCTGTATTTCTCACAGGATTACTGCAGCATGCTGGAGTGCAGCAACTTCGCTAATGCTGAGATGACAGTGGGTAATGGTTTCTCTTTTTAGCTAATGAAACTGCAGCATTATAAGTGCTTATCTTAACTCTGTTCTTCAGTGTCAGATTTTGTTGAACTTCACCTGTTGCCCTTGGCCTTCAAAGGTTTTGTTTGGAATTGAGTTTTAGGAAACATTTGTAGCTGTAGTTGGGAAGTAAAATGAGAAAAATCCCCAATGTTTTTGCAGCGTTTAAAGTAACTATTTTTTCTATAACGCTGACTTTGATTCAAGTTTACTATGTTTTGTTTGTGGTTTTTTTTAGTATAGATTGTTGTAGAAACAGAAAACTAGGAACTGCTTCCATGCAATATGTACTGTGAAATTGAGAAGCAAATCTGCAAAATCTTGTATTTAGGTTAACAGAACCTTTAGGCCATCTACTACTAGTGTAGATACACCTAGTAGAGTGTGTATCTCTACTGCTCTACAGATGTGTAGTAGTAAAAATATATACTTATTCTGAAGGGTTCAAGTAAACAAAACTGACACAGGGTAGGAAAGGAAGAGGAGACACCGAATAACCTTGTGTTTAACAGTTTGGGACAAAGTTGGGTATCAGAGCTCCAGTTTCGATTCTCAGACTTGTCCATGTTCACTGGATTATGCAGCCCCTCTGCGTTAAGGGCATGTACTAGCACAAAAGAAAGTATTTCCTCCATTTCTGATACCAGAGTTCAGCCTCATCTGTATCTCTCTCAGCAAGAAAGTCAACAATTTCCCTGTTAGCTTCCCATGTTTGTGCTGCACATGCTCTGTTCTTCTGTCTTTCACGTGACCTCTGCAACCCAATACAACCCAATATCGTGTCAAAGGGAATATAGTTTTGCTCAACTTTGGGTAGAGGCGGATCTGTTCTTCTGCTAAAAATGTCTTGTTACTTGCATCTTGTGCCAGTATTATTCTGAAAATTACTCCTCCATCCAGGGGATGAAATCAAAAGGAACCTCATGAAGGTCAAGAAGTGTGGAGTCCTGTACCTAGTAAAGAGCAACTCCATGCATCAACATATGCTTGGGGCCTACCAGCTGGAACACAGTTTGGCAGAAAAGGCCCTGGAGGTCATGGTGGACGCTATGTGGAACATGAGCCAGCAATGTGCTGTTGCTGCAAGGAAGGCTAATGGTGTTCTGTGAAGCATTAGGAGAAGTTGCCAGCAGGTGATCCTTCCTCTCTAGTCAGGACTAATGAGGCCACACCTGGAGTACTGTGTCCATCTCCGGGCTTCTCACTACAAGAGAGACATGGACATACTGGAGAGAGTTCAGTGAAGGGCTACAAAGATGATTAAGGGACTGGAGCGTCTCTCCTGTGAGGAAAGGCTGAGAGAGCTGGGACTGTTCAGCCTGGAGAAGGCTCAAGGAGGATCTCATCAATGTAGCTGAATGGCGGGTGCAAAGAGGATGGAACCAGGCTCTTTTCAGTGGTGCCCAGTGACAGGACCAGAGGCAATGGGCACAAACTGAAACTCAGGAAGCTCCCTCTGAACATCAGGAAACACTTTTCTACTTTGAGGGTGACCGAGCACTGGCACAGGTTGCCCAGGGAGGTTGTGGAGTCTCCTTCCTTGGAGATATCCGAAAGCTGTCCAGACATGGTCCTGGGCAACTACATCTACGTGGCCCTGCTTGAACAGGGTGATTGGAGCAGATGACTCTAGAGGTCCCTTCCAACCTCAACCATTCTGTGAAAGGTGGTTTGGAAAAGTATCGGGTACCTAGCTTGTGCCTGCTTGGTTTTTAATAATAGTCAGCTGTGGAGAGGAAACAGAGAGTCCATTCCCTTTAGGAATCCTTGGGATACGTGACTGAATCATATACAGTTGCAATCACCTTAACTTTGTTTGAGTACTGAGATTAACCTAGAGAAACCTCCTGGTATTTAGCAGTGACACAGGACTTCCCAGCTCTGTCACTTCCTCTCAACAAGACTTCCCAGTCTAGCAGAAGTCTTGGAATAGCTTTTGCTCCACCTCTGACTTCCCTTTTCCCTCCTATTCATGCTTCCATGCAAAAACAGCTGATGATGCACAGCGGAAATGAAAGGTAAGAGGCAAAATCAAAGGGAAGACAAAAAACTAAGTTTTTCTGGGTGATCTGAGCCATTTAAAGTTATAATAAAAATAAGGTTCTATATCATGCTAACTTTGCATCATATGAGTTCTTGCTCCCCCATTTTTTTCTTTCCAAATATTTACGTACACCAAAGAATGCATTGTGAGTGTAATGATTAAGATACTAGATCTAACTTTGGTCTCACTCATTTTGTTGTAAATCTGGGGGCAGCACCAATCTGTCTCAGGTATGGTGTAGATTTCTGAAGTGGTGCTTGCTCTGGTATATTGTTGTCTCATGCAATATTACTGTCAGATCCTGCAGAAAGACTGAAAGTCAGGCACTCCTCTTTTTCAAGAGCTATAGTTCACTTTGCTAATGCTGTATTTGAGAACTCTTTTTCGTTACTTTTAGTTCTTTCCATCCGACTCCTGGAAAAAGTCTTGCTGCTTCCAACTTTCATTTCAGTTATTGTAACATTAGCAGTGGCATCAATATGTAGGGCTTTTTCAGTTTTTGGAAAAGGGTTGAAATGTGACTCTATTAAACCTGAATCTGAAGACAGACTTGGTTTCATACTGTTTTCTCTTAATAGCTTTCCAAGCAGCCGCTAAGTGAAACTACTGCATATTGAGCCTGGTGTAATATGAGGCTCATTGGGTAAAATAACATTAGTCTGTGCTACTTAAACACACTCTGGAAGGCTTAAGGAGGAGAGGAAGGAAAATATTTGAAGAGATCAACTGGATGTGGTCGAATACAAGTAATGTCACCTGAGAAGGATTAGAATTTGCCAAAGCTTGACCTGAACGAAGACCTCCATTTAGGGCTTGTGTTCCTACCAGATCAGCTGCGGTAGTTTTTCCATGCACAGTTTTCTACCAGCAGTCATATAGTGAAAGAGTCCAGTGATTTACTTGGCTTCTGTATGTCAGCTGCAGTAAAGTGTTTCTTTTTTTTTTTTTTTAAATAAAAAAAGATCCCAGTTTAACATTCCTTCTCCTTATTAGCTGCAGCTGGCTTTTTCTAATTACTAAAGTCTTAACATTTTTTTTCATCTACATTCTGTTGCTTTTATCCTCGCTGGGAGCTCAGTGTACGCACTTTAGCTGATAAACAGCCACACGTGTAGTTCATATCCTTAGATGTGGGCAGCTTCAAAAAAATACATACATTGACACTTCAAAATCCAGGAGAAGACCCAGTGGAGCGGTTAGTGGCAATGGTACTTCATCCACCATGGTCTCTGTTTTCTGATTATGTGGGGTTGGCAAACCCAGTGGCTTTATATTCTTAATAACATGCCTATTGTGATGGTGCCTTTGAAAATCACTTATTCTTCTGTTTTGTGGTGGTGTTTTGGAGTGCTCAGGACACTTTCCTGTGCACCTCTCTGAAGTGAGGGGTATCACTTACAGCTATCGACATTGAGTCCTGGGGTTACAAAGGCCTGAGTTCCTCCATAAGGTAAAAGAGAACAAGGATTTGGGATGCTTAACACCTCTGAAAAGACAAGTCACAAGTGATTTTTTTTACTCAACCCTGCTATGGAATTGGGATAGGGGAAGAAGAAGACAAAATGATTGATTGTGCCCACATCATGCGACTAGGTGGATGTTCACCCCAGCAGACTGCTATAGCCGTTCCTGCTAAATCTGAGGTTTGACCATTGCAGGGTAAAGTAGGAAATAATTTTATATGGAAATAAAAAAAAAGGTTATTAAGATTACAGTCTTTCAGAGGAACTACTTCATCTCATGCTTCTAGGTTTAGACGTGAGTATCACAGACTGGGAAAACAATGTCGGGATGAATTTGCATCTACCAACAAGAGGTTTCTTACACCTTTCTCTAAAGCGTTACTGACTGCTGCTGGAGTGAGCAGTGCTTTTGCTCAGTATATCAATTTCCATGTAAAACTTTCATTACAAAGTCACTGTTTCTACGGAAAATGGTAATTGATTCTAGGTTTTTGTAAGGTTCAGCGTAGCATGTGCCTTTCTGGGCTTGATCTTCCTCCTTAAAAATAACTCAAGTCACAGTTAAGCCTGGTGGATATGTAATGAGAAAAAGCCCACAATGAAACGCAGTGCTGTGGAGGAACAGCATGTCTCTCAAGAGACTTGTCTTGAGATGATTTAATGTCAGAACTATTTAGTGTTATCCTTCTTTTGCATTTACACCTCACACCACTAACTTACGAAACTGTGACTAAGCATTAACCATTTTGTTTAGCCACAAACATAGTTGACTTCTTTTTCATCACTGCTTGTTACCGTGTTAATTTGTTCCTTGATTTTGTCATTCATGCTTGGTTTGTAACAGAAACACTCTATCTCCTCTCTTCTTGTAGTAACCATGTAGACACCCCATGATATTCTACTGTATGGAATAATTTCTCTTTTGTTTATGCATGTTTAGCCAAGGAGAAATCTGATTAGCTGAATGCTCTTGACAGTACTCAAGTACATCCTAGAGCTTTGCATTTGCTGTTTGATGTTCCATTTTACAGCTTTACTTAAATGCTCTGCAGGGATTGTGGTTTAGTGGTGAGAGGATGAAATCTGAATCCAAGGTGCCTGGTTCTCTTACCAACAGAGCTGGTCAGTATGTTTAAAACCAGATTCTTCTACCCCACCACCCCCATAATGGATTTTTGCATGGATGTCTGCAAAGAAGGTTTTTTTTCCTCTCTTTTTTTTTCTTAAATAATTGTTGAGCACTCACAGCTTAAGCAGGCGCTGCAAATCTTTCTTTCACTTCTGTGCCTCATTTCCTCCGGTGCAGAGGGTATCACAGTGCAGTTTAAATTATATCAGCGATTTGCATGGCTAAGAGGTCCTAGAGTGTTAATCTCTAGGCATGTATACAGTTATTATGAAGGATAATAACCACATAAATAAGTTTCCTGCCTCCAGGTTTATTGACTGAGCGCACACCTGCATGTGGAACGTTGCATCCACGGCAGTGATCTAAGAGAGTCAGAAAGCGCTGGCGCTATCTGATGTGAAGTCTTCTGCATTCTCGTGTCTGTCAGAGATGAGATAACACAACCTGTGTGACTCTGCATCACTGCTCTGTAGTGTGCAGAAATTACTACTGTTCTTTTCATTACAAGATATGTGTCTGAAAAAGTATTTAAATGGGGTTTTAAGATGACATATTCTATTAACTTTCAGATACAAAGGGTGGAGCTGTTCATATGCAAGCAGGTATTTGCAGTAGGCTGACTTAATTGCTGTAAGAACAATTCATATATCCATAAAAAACCAAATTATGTTTTCTTTCATACCAAAATAAGATAGTTATATTATCAGATTTTGAAAATGACAAGAGGCTTGAGGCATCTCAGACTTGGGCTGTGAAATTAAGATGTTTCAGAGAGGCCTGCATTTAGAGATACTTACCTGAACACCTTACTGACTTTAACTAATCTGAAAATGGAAACACAGCTTTACAAATTTCAGAAATTCTCAAAATTAAGAAATGTGTATTTCTTATATTAAGCATATAAAATAAAGTACGTAGCATATTAGTCTTCACCTCCTCAGAGCTGCCAGTATCTTTGCTTTAATTCTAGAGTCTCTTATTATTCACATTACAAACCTGCTCTATGTAATGTGAGCCAAGTGGCTTTTGGTTTTTTATTAACACAAACACATGACTTCTCTGTTTTTTAGGACTGTATTTGCATTCCCACAGAATAACAAAAAAAAAACCCAGTAGCCCCTTGCCAAATACTGATTTTAATTTCTGCTTGAAATGTGCTGAATGCTAAGCACCCAGAGTGCACAGGTAATTTTAATACATTTTTTATTTTTTATCTTCTTTCTGAGGAAATTCTAATTTAGATTAAAAAAAGCCCTGTAGCCATTAAGTGTCATTCCTCCAGGATGAAACCCAGCCTGCTGTGATTTAAGTGGATCTGAAATACAGAAGCTACTTCATTTAATTCCATTTTTAATGTTATTCCTGCAAGATGAAGAGATAAAGCGATACGTATCTGAACAGCAAATACACTCCATCTGTTCTAGTTCAAGATTTCTAAGCTGGTCCATCATCATTGTTTGATGTCTCAAACTCTGATGCCTTGGGCTGACAACAGGGAGGATGACAGAAGATTTGGTGGATGTTTTGAATGTGCTAAGTACATGCAGGATGTAAAGCACAGTGCTGTTGGATTGAATTAAAGTCACGTCCTGCAGCGAAGTGTATATTTGTGTAGTGTAGAAACAGTGAGAGTTTGAGGTGTCTTTTTCATACATCTTTCTGTAACTCAGATACATTCATATGTGGTGATATATGCATATTTCCAGAGTTACAATTTTCCAATCTGGTGTTTCTCCACTATGTTTAAAGACACCTATTCTGCTCTTCTGCCTTCCCCATTTCTAATTAGACTGCTTTGCTGCTCCTCCTATCAGTCATGTGCAGCTGGACAGTTGGATACGTCTGTGAACAAACTTTGCTTATCCAGTGATTTTCCTGGGTTCTGGTAGGACTGTGTTCCCTTGTTTATTTGCTCAGTACTTTCTGTGTCTCATGTAGGTTATAATGAGGCCTCAGGTATCTTAGAAGTAGCTGCGGTGAGCTGGAAAACAGGCTCTTTGCAGTACAGAGTCAAGCTTGTTGCTAATGCTCAATAATGCTCATAATTTTTAGCATTTATTCTTCCTTCACGGTTTTTCCAAGTGTCTATAAGCTCTTTTGTCTTGCCTGCAAATCCTTCATTTTGTCTCTGAGCTTACTGCAGAAATTTCCATATTTATTGGAAATATCACCTTCTTCCTGCCACCCAACCTCCAAGACAATCTGTCTTTATTGAAGATGGTTTTATTAGTTCATTTTTGTTTTGGAAGGAAACTTTGTAGGAACTTTTGAAGTCTTTTAAAATTTAGTAATTTGTGTTTTTTAAAGAGTTCTATGAATTATAGCATTCCAGTGATTATATTCAGTTTTAGTAAAGATTTAGAACAAGATGACTGCAATGATAAGGAGCTGTCTCAGGGTACACAATATCTATTTTTGCTTCCTGAAGTTCAGCCTGTGTGACCCTGGTGAAGTTGTTCAGTCCACCTCCTGTCTTCACCTTTCTTCATCCGGAAAATGGGACTACACGTTTGCTCCTGGCATAGACTTGTAACAGCACTACAACGGTGAAGACTGCGCATGTCTCAGAAGAAGGAAATTCAATTCTGTTATCTAGTTTTCTGTTTCTGTTTGCATTCTGCTACATACCTTTTTTTTGTTCTGATGTTTATAACTTGGAAGACCCGTTCCTCAGCATTCAGTATTTTCTACTGTTAGTGCCTTTATCCAACATGTTCTTTGGAAGCTTTCTCCATAAACAGCAACATGATGGTCAAAACCTCATGCTTGGACTTCAGAGCAGTGTACTTCCATTTGTTTAAACTGCTCTGTAAGTTCTTTAGGGTAAAGATATAGGGAGAATTCTGGCCCTGTGAAATGAATGGCTCATCTTCTGTTGACTGCAGTGGAATGAGAATACCCCCATTGGTTCACAAGTGCCAGGTGAAATACTGTGACAGCAGGATATGTCTGTGAACAAACTTTGCTTATCCAGTGATTTTCCTGGGTTCTGGTAGGACTGTGTTCCCTTGATTATTTGCTCAGTACTTTCCATGTCTTATGTAGCTTATAATGAGGCCTCAGATACCTTAGAAGTAGCTGAGTTGGGCTGGAAAATAGGCTCTTTGCAGTACAGAGTCAAGCTTGTTACTAATGCTCAGTAAAAATAAGAGAATAGGATTTCCTTAAGGTTTCTGAATTTTATTTACTCAGCATAGTCTTAGCGTGTAAAATCTTATGGGCATGAATGAGATTGAGTAACATACGCTCTTGTTAGCATTGTTTGAGACTTGGCAATAAACAAACTGTGCCCTTTCCAGCCTCTCAGTAGATAAATACTTCATATTTTATTAGAACAATTTGGCTCCTGACATGAACTGTAGGCCCATTAATCCTGTAATATAGTAAGTAAGATTTGAAAAATACAGGATGTAAATATGTTCTTCATTATGCACTTTAATACCAACCAGATACATAGTGTGCATTCTAGAACATGGTAGTCGGAGTGTGCTAAGCAACTAGCAAATTGTTGACAAGGCTCATCTGCTATTGGTTTATTTTGGGATTAAGAGCAAAAAGCCTTAAGAAATTTCAACTGTTTGACATTATATGTTGATGCCTATCACATCTTGCTGGACATAGCTTAAATAGATAGTGCCAGTGGCTTTATTACCTTCAGCTCAGTGTTCTTCATTGAATCCAGAAACAAGACAACTTAAAGAATGTGTGAAGAGTTCTTCAATAAGTCTTACAGAAGAAAGACTCCTCAGTTATGAGAATGGTTACATTTTTACATAGGGAAGAATAATAATAATATTATAAAATAATTCTAGTCAATGAAGCAGTAAATCCAAGCTCCTCTGTTTTACCATGATCTTTTAATTTGGGATTGGTTTTTCTTCCCAAATTTAATCTGAGAGTTACTCACATCACTTAAGAAGTGGGAAAGAGAAAATTCCTATTGATATCATAGCATGTGCTACAAGAATCTTAGAAGTGATGATCATAATGGTCTCAGTGGCCATACGTTCAGTAAATTAGTTGGTGTTACTCAGTGGGGAAAATGAACGTGCAAACACTGGGCTCTGAACTGGAAAGTATACTCTGGCGAATAGCCTGTGTATCTTATCTGTAGCTCCTCCGTGGGGAGCGTGCATGCGGAAAGGAAGCTTGAAGGCCTCTGAATGCAGTTTTAATTTTCCCATGCAATGTATTCATCTTGGATTGTCAAGGTGCAAGACGTCTGCTTGAAATTTGTGAAGGGCAGAATATTGCTCAAGGGCCTTCATTAGATGTGATGTTTCATAAGTTTTTGAAGTCTAATTCCAGAAATGGACCCACTGTGTACTGCAGTTTCATGTTGTTGTTCATATTATTGAAAGCCATCATGATTTTTTATCGTTTCCCTTTCTTCCCCATGGAGTTTGTCCTGAAGATATTTCAGTGCGTTGGCTTCCAAGTTAGACAGACTTTCAGTACATTTGCGTAAGTGAAAGGACAGTCCCTTTATAAATGAAGGAGGAGATATTCTTTTGAGACCACCTAACTAATGCTTAATTAATTACTTATTTAATAATGCTTCAAAATTCTGGTATTGCATTAGCGTGCTGTCACATTACTTCCTTCCTCTTCTTACAAGACAGCATAGCAGAAATTTCAGATCTTCAATAATGGCATTTGTAAGAACAAGTCAAGTACCATGGCGCTGGCAACAGAGCAGTGAAAGATGCAGTGAAAGAGACCTTGTGGCCTTACTTTGTCCCTTTCTTCAGCCTCAGATTTTTCCTTTAGGACTGAGATCACTATGCTTCCACAGCACAGAGATGCTAATGTGGAAAAAAGAGCAAAGGAACCAGTGTATTTGGTGGAGAACAACAAAGAAGTGTTTTCCATTGGTGGGGGAGGTTAGGTAGAGAAGTAGGAAAAAAACCCCTTTTTTATGAAAAGCAGACAACTTTCATAGAAAGTATCATTTAGTAAAAAGAAAATTAATTGCCAAACAAGACGTCAGTGTAGAAGCTTACAAGCAGCCATAGAAAACAGTACCGAATTCATTGGTACGGGATTTTGGGGTGCAGGTTTTATTGGGTCTGACAAAGTGCGTTGTGATCTCTTTGGAATGAGACTTCATGGAAATACACTAACAGCCTGTGCACAGATTCAGAAAACATTCCTGTATTTGAAGTGGTTTAGCAAAATTCATTTATCCATTAAATCAAAAATTGTGTTTAGGCTGCAGGACCCGATGGCCCACATAATGTGCACCGGGCTCCGAGCAGTCATATGTAAACTGTCTAATCACTCTCAGCTGTGTTATAACAAATAATTGGAAACTTAATATCTACCAGCAGTGGTACCTGTATCTGTAACAGTAGTAGACATTCCTCTTACAGTTCCTTGAAAAGAGACGAGATCCCTCAGAAAAAGTTGCATAGTTTTCTTACTTTCTTTTTTTTTTTTTAACTGCTACTTTTAAAGCTGCTGTTGCAGCTTGGCTGCCTGTTGTCCATGTTGCATTGTTTTCTTTGAACAAAAGCCAGTTCCTTTTTTTGGCAAGTACTTTGCCATTTGAACAACTGTCAGTAGGGAGATGCATTTCTGTGTTGATACAATAATGATTTTAACAGGTTGCTGATGCTGTGGAGGACCCTCCAGAAACATTCCTGGATACAGAGGTCCTAGCTATGAATCCCAGGGTGGTGTACAGTGTCTTGTCCACTGTGTTGGCTTTCATATTGGTCAAAAGACCAGTAAACCCTTTTGCAGTAGCATTTGATATTACTCCTCGCTCACTTTGTGTGCGTGGGATGCAAAAGCAATGAAAAAAATTGCACCCTATATTCTGTAGAAAGATTGTTTCTGTTTTTGTAATGTTATCCGATCTATTGGAATTTTCCAGATACTGAACTGAGGTACCCAAATCTCCTCGAATGTATTACAAGACCTGGGAGAGTACCCTGAAGGTAGGGTTGTGGTGGATAATATACCTGTGCAGTCCTCTTAAAAACAGAAAGGACATATTTATGGGAAAAATTGTGAATAGTTGAAGCAAAGTTGTAATGAGATCTCTTGAAGACTATCATCATGTACACTTTCATTTTAACTGAACTATGAGATGAGAAATCTTTTTTTTCCTCAGTGGCCATGTCTGAGCAGATGTAAGGATTTTGGTGTTCTATAGTTAGCCCAGTAATTAGCTGATGATTGCTCAGCAAATAAGCCAACAAATCAAGAATATAGAGTACAGTGACTCATCTGAGAACATTTACTGCATGTTATATTTGATTGTTAGTTCTTGGTTACGTGATTGCTCTACGAAGTATTCAAGGTTTTGTGACGACAGAAAGGAGATACAGTGTACGAGCTGGTTTCCAAAGGCAACTCTTTTCTTGGGTTCATGTGGAGATGATCTTTCTTTTTCCCATTCAGAGTAAAGACAACGAGGCCAGAATAGGAAGGAAAAAGCTGCAATAGTGTTGCTGTAAAGTCGCAGGTGATATCTCCTTGGTTAAGCATTTAACTGGGAACTTTGCATTCACCTAAGTCCACCTTCGGCTTTGTTTGTGATATTTAACAGGTGCTGATAACTATAAACTGCCAACATCTTCCAGGATATGATCACCTCCTCTTGGTCTCCTCCTGAGCTGAACCAAGCTGGTGATGGGGTCAATGAGGCACAGGTCCACTCAACAAAGAACCTTGCACATCCTCATCTTCGTGGCCTTGTAATGCTTCACTGGCTGAAGTCTGGCATGTGAGGAGAACAGTCTTAAATGGATGGTCCTTTCTGCCCTCTCATTTTCTTCAATGTATCTACTTCTGATGGCCAGCACGTGTGAGATACTGTATTCGTGTACTCTCAGATTCCCTTAAAACTCATGGCAAAAGCTCACACTTTTTGGTACTAGATGTTACGATGTTAAATTGAATGTGGTGGTCATATGGACTTGAAAATTTGAAGTTTTCAGTAAGAGAAGGGAGTTAGTTTCTTTACTCCCATTTGTGTCTCTGAAAATCTTTCTTCTTAACTACTTGAGAAGTTTACTAAACCTGGTGGGGTTTTTTTTCATTTTAACTGCATTTCCTAGCGGTAGAGGGACAAGTAAAGATAAATGAGCTTTCCCATGTTGCTTTCTTTTAGTTAGTCTCTGCTGTGAAGTTTTTGACTGACAATCCATATATGCATAAGTACGTGTGCAAGTGCAATGCAGCTATATTTTTCTAAATATCTTAATATAAATATTAAGCTGTACTTTCTTGCTGTTTGCTATTTGGGTGGGATGCTTTGCAAGAAGATAGTCACTTGAACCTTGAGCGTGCACCCTGGTCCTTGCCTCTTGGCATCTTTTGTTGCAGCCCTGATCTTGAAGTAAGGTATATGCATGGGTTTTTGTAGGTTCATAATGAACTCCACTGAATTCAGGAGCCACATGTAACACTGAGGCCAAACTGCTTTGATGAGGAAGTCCAAAAGAGCATAAAGAAAGGAAGGTGGGAAAAGATGATGCTGGTGTAAGAGGGCAGAATGTGGCACCAAGAGGAAGGAATAGTGAAGAAGGGAGTTTTTATTATGGAAGAGAGATCAACTGAGTTGATTAGATTCATGTGTGGGATTCTTTATTAAAATATTTGTTTATAGAATTAAATGCAAATTCCTTACTTGGGAATATTGTGGTTGAGTATGGTTATGCATGTGTGACAGAGGATAGCAATGTATACATTTTTTTAAAAAAAGAGACAAGCCGTTCAAAATATCAGGAGATTTACAGGAGAAGCACCTCTTCATTGACTTTAACAGCAGCTAAATTGTGTGTCCCTGATTTAATTAGTGTCAAATTTATTTGGCTCTTGTCATATTAATCTTCTATTTGTTATAGTTAGCTGAAATACAGTTCTTGACATTGTTTCAGTTTTAGGTGCTGATGACAAAGTTTGTGCATCGTATAAATTGCATGCAATGTGTAGAACTCTTATTAATTGGTGGTGGAAGTTACAATCCATATTTTAAATAAGTAGCATAATACAGCCATTCAGAATTACACCACAAAAAAGAGAGGGGTTTAATGGACTCCATATGTCTGCTTTCAGAACTGGTTGAGTAAAACTTTGCTATACCGCATAATGGTAAACCATCAGTGCTATAATGTCTTTGGGGTCTTTTAAGAACCTTCTTTATAGACACTCTTCTGACAAAGATTAATTCATTAATGGCTTCAAGCCAACAGTACTATGGTTTATATTGTTACAATAAGCAGGCATTGGTGTTGGTTGCATTGTAGCTTTAAATTCCTGAAAACTGCAATGCAATACTCCTGCTCTTGAGGAAAAACTAATTTTAAACAACAAGCAGCTTTTCAAGTACATCACTTTCATTTTAAAACAGTTGTTTCAATGCATACCTTAGTTTATTCTCTTTCAGAGTAAAGGCTAAAAGAGTTGATGCATATAGGAAAACATGGATATAGGGTGCAGTCTTCCAGCATCAGTGATAATTTTTATACGGAAATGTTACTAACTAGTTCTTAGAAGTTGTTTCATGGCTAAACATGTAAAAAAAGCAGCTCTATTTATAATTTTTAATAAACTAGTGCTTAGGTACTAATGGGTAGCTAGCTTAGGGCCACATCATGAAAGTGGTCTGAATGCCTGCTTCCCCCCAAACCCCCACCAAAAAATATAGCACTTACACTTGGGAGTATTTCCAAACCCAGTGACCCTCCTCGTGCGCTGCCTGGCCTAGCCACTCCTTTTGTAGTGAAAATCAGATCACTAGATTCTGTATCAATGTTCCTGTGGAGGGAGCATGTTAAAAAAGCTGTAGCGATCCCTCCTTCGCTTCCACCCCATAGGCACAGGCTGGTGGGGAATGTCCGTACCCGCATCAGGTCAGGGGATGCGCTGCTTCCCCACCCAGACCTAACTGGGGCTGCTGCCCCGTGGACCAAAACCGCCAAGCGGCACTGAGGCATCTGAAAGAGGGGGGACAGAAACTATCGATGGACTCTGAGATGGGAATTCTGGACATTTGCATAGGTGTGCCCTAATGAGATGAGCATGTTTTGGTAGAAAACAAAGGCATAGGCAGGAATCTAATCTTCTAGATTTTTATTATACGTCTTAAATGACTTGTGCGGTTCAGAAAAGTGTCTGTAAATGTGTGTGATTAAGTATGTGAGAGCATATATAGGGGAATTGACTCGTACTGTTGAAGTTTGTACTAGGTTCTGTCTAGGTGTCACAAATCAAAATTTTACAAAAAAGCATGTAAAAATTGTCTTTTCCAAGACTTTTTTTTGGAAACACTAATACATTTCAACCTTTCTGTTACTTTCCTTCATTTTGAATAATTCCATATTGAATTATTAATTCCTTGAACTGTTTAGGTTTGCTAAAAAAAGTAGACTGACTCTGGAAGGAGCTGTTTTACCACTCCCTTTGAGGTCACCCCCTCAAAGTGACCGTCAGGGCAGTTAGTTCTTCTGTTCAAAGCAACAGACCCACGTTCAGGTGCATCTCCCACTTCCACAGTCCGCATGGATATTCACACTTCATCTCTGATATTTCTATAAAGCAAGGGAGATAAAGCAAAGAATTAAAAATTCTGTGTGGTCTGTAAAGTAGTTCATGCATTTCAAGGCTGTTGTACTGACTGTTTTCAAGGCTGTTTTTAAGACTGACTGCAAACTTAGACACCGCTTCTTCTATTTTTCCTTTTCAGATTTTTTTTTTTTTTTAAGAAGAAAAGAAAGAAATCCCATTGTTTGCTCTTCTATTTATCACAGGAATCCAGGACCTGGGTATTTGGGATACCGCTCTCCCACATCTTACAAGTTGGCAATACCACCTTTTGGGGGCTCTGATCTTTGGCATCAGCGCTTTTTTAAATGGCAACTGGGACTAATTAATCTACCAGGGCTCATCCACCCATGCATTTCACCAGAAAAACAGATTGCTGCTGGAAGGAAGGGAATGATACAGCTGTCAGAGAAGGACAGGAGAGCTCTCATCTCATGGCAGTTTATTTTTAAGTCCTCACTTCTGTTTTCTTAAAAGGCTGATAATTAATTAACTAATGTAGTTGCTCGTCAGCCCACGTTTGATAGAGAGGTAGTTACTGTAGAACCAAACATCCGTTCGTTATTTCAGATGTTGGGATTTAATACATGCTCGCAGTTACCTTCTGCACATATGTAATACATTCTAGCTTTTTATAAGGCTGTTGGTTACAAATAGCTTTGAAATAACTACCATGCCTTCCAGCTATAAAATCCCATAATAATTATTCATTATATCACCATCATTTTTATTATGCTAAAAGGGATTCCTCCACACCCCCTCCCACAGCAGAGTGCTGTTGTAGAAGGGATTTCATTTGCCCGCATTCATTCCGGATTGTTCACCACCGCAATACAGCTATATCATCTTTGTTTTAGGGGAGACTGAATGGAGTGAGACAGCCGCTCCATGAAACTCCAGTAATTGGATTCATGTTTAAATAACGTGTGGGCAAAAAAAACCCCTTCAGTTTCCTAGCTTAATTCTTTTTATTATCTGCATGTAATCTGAGTAGGTTCTAACTAGAAGTTCCCTAAGAATGAGGCTAGCTGGCTTTATAGCTATAATTTAGGCATAGTTATACATACCTCTGACAATTCCCACTTCCTGTTACATATTCAGAACATAAAAGACAAGGATGTTGAGACGTTAATTTGTTTCTGAAAATGAATTCTGATTCTTTTCCTTTTAACCCCTCTTTCCCCAAATTTTAAATTTTTTTCTGGTGCTTAGGGATTTTCATTTGTGTGTGTAGTGGGTTTTGGTTTTTTTGTTGGGGTTTGTTGTTGTTTTTTTTTGTTTGTTTTTCTGTTGTGTTGGGTTTTGTTTGTTTGTTTGTTTACATTTAAAACTCCCAGAATAAAGTCTGATTTTAACTTAATTTCAACGTGGTGTATGCTGTTATAACATCCAACTGCTTAAACATATTTTAGGCTTTAAAATGCACTCATTTAAACTGCTTTGGTTCCAGACCATCTGATTTAGATACTTGTGCATTCACTCCTTAAATAAAGTGAAAGCATATTGTGTCATACAAGATTTCTTTTTTTCCTCTTCATTATCTGATCCTTATGCATTTGAACTTGGGCTTTTGTGACAAAGACACAGTTGTTTGTCTGCTGATTGAGTTTAACAAGAAGCTGGTGTTCTTCAAGTACGAGTGCCTCATTTCCTATAGCATAACAGTACAGTAATGCTAAATGCACATATGTACAAAAAAGCATTAAACCCCAGAAAATCCCCTTAAATCTCAAAGCTGGAAATCCAACCACTGAAAGGTAATTGTACTGAAATTTAAGCCAAAAGTAATTGTCTTATGTGGTTAAGGAGTTTTAAATGTAATAAATAAACTGTGATAAAAGGGATCGTTAGAGGCAACCTCAAGGAGATGGTATGAATTCCTGTGCGTTGAGTGATCATTTCCAGCCAAATGTACAGCAAAAAAGATATTTTCAAACCTCTTGTGAAATAATAGGCAAAATAACCCTCATTTTACTGCAGCGTCTCAGTTCTTTCTGTTAGATATTTATGTAAATGATGTATTTTTGGAGCTGCTGCCTGGTAAAGAGATACTACTGGCAAGCATCTGTCTGCCTACACCCGAAGCTGGCACCCTTGCCTTACAGAGGTTGTTCCAGCAAACAGCTCAAGAATGTCCTAGACTAAAGTTTAGAGAAGGAACCATTTCACTTAGTTTTAGCCATCTGAAGGTTAGATTCAGTCTGACCTAGCCATTAGTCAGTGAAATGAAATTGGCATCTCAGCAGGGATGTTCAGCCCACTTGGATTTAGGTTCTTCTGTAGTCAGTGGAAGAGGGCGAGCATCTCCAGAGGGCAATTTGTTATCCCAAGGGGCTGACCTAAGAGTAAATCCCTAAGGTTTTAGGTGGTGAAGTTAGGTGAGGTGAATTCCATCCTTAGCTTGCTGAATATTGTAGCTTTTTACTAGGGCGTACTTATTTGTGACTTGAGAATGATCCAGGATGTCTGTGGTGGAAATTAAATCATGTTTGTTATGAACTTTAGTAAAGCAGAGCATTTGTTTTAACATAGTTGAGCCAAACAACATTTTGAGTTGTGAATTTGTGAAAAGAAATACCTTTGTCAAGAGTCAGATTCCCCCCAGGTGGGCTCTGGTCTGGGAAGTTCTGGTAGAGCCTGAAGACCGAAATTTCAGTGATTTTTTTTGAAACATCATTCCATTATGGAATGATAGCAGAAGGGATTACAGTAGAATAATGCTTTTGAGATGGAATTTAAAAGGATTATGACAGGTATCTTACATTGTACAACCTGCTCAGGTCCTTTCCCATTCTTTATTCCTGTATTTCAAACCCTTGACTTCACAAAAGTAGATTGGAGTCAATATATCTTGCAAATCTTTGTGTGTACAAAGCTAACACAGTTCCTATGGATGACACCCCTGTTGTCACAACCGTCAATGAGTTGATGGAAATACTTAACAAATAAAAGAAATCTGCTTGTCGACAATTCTGTTAAAGCAGTGTAAAAGCTGAAACTTTTTCAGCAGTGGTGTTCGTGGAGAGTCTTGCCATGGTAGGTTGAATTTCAGGATTGCCTAGAAAGTGCATGAGGATGTTTTGCCAAGCTCCTAATCTTGGTATGTTCAATTGCACAGAAATATTAACCTCTCCATAGTATTCTGTATACATAAATAGGTTATTGTTTCCTTCTGGTTCCTGCCTGGCTTTGCATAGTTACCATCCTGGGCTGGTTTTTGGTCAGGGGGTTGGAGTGGTGGTTTGGCTTTTAAATTGTTTTGCTTTTTGGCACTGGTGCTTGACTGGCTTCTGCTTTTCTGTTTAATTCCTAAATATTTTTTTCTTTGCATTGTAGTTACTGATCTTTATCTCTAATACTTATATTTGTGGTGATATGTTTGTTTTAGAGTTTCCACAGTGTGCTATAATTTGTTCTTTGTATTGTTGCATGTGTTCACTTACTGACTTGGAGAGTCAGGAAAGAGGAAAAAAAAATAAAAGGGGAAAAGTATATGTATTTTTTTTCCAACATTTGTAGTCAACACAAAATACACTGTGGAAAACACAGTTGTTTCAACAGACTCTCAAAGCTGAGACCTGGGTAAAGTTTATAGTTTCAATGGGACTCAAGGGAACATGCATTTTCTGCCAACTCTAAAAGAACTTGAAAATGTGTTGAAATCTTATATGTATTGTATTTGTTTTGTCTGTGTAGGCAAGTGCTTCTGTGTGGCCCCTGCTTTTCTTGATATTCTCTACAGCTGACCTTGTAGGTGGGTTTTATGTCTCCGGTGTCGATCAAAGGGAGTTTGTAAAGAGCTTTTTAAAAGTGTTTTAAGAGTTGGTCTGACTCATGTTTCATGGGTTCGAAGGATTTATTGAAAATATGTTCACCAAATTATTTTTTTTTTCTATGAGGAATTTGAATTCAGTTTCTTGAGTGTTTAGATTTTCCCCCCCTCTGTACTACAAAAAATAGGGTTTTCCTAAGGTATTTATGTCTTATTTAAATAGAAAACAGAATTCCCATTTTATTCTCTGATTCCTTGTAACTGAGTGTGTCATTTTTCTAATGGTAAAGTTACTGGCCATGCGCAGGTGAAAATACTTGATTTGTATGCACCTGTATGTTAAGGTAGGCTTTTTAGAGTGGTATGTATGGTCTTGCAACTTCTAGCATCTCACTAGATGCATTATTTCATTTGTGCTTGTCCTTTCTTGTTGCTGTGAGTCTTCCTATTCCAGTTCCACAGACACCTATTACTGTTAGACCAGACCCGGTGTAGCTAGGGAAGAGTGAGGGCGTTCTGCTGTGCCGCCTCTGCTGGCAAGGAGAGAACAGGTCCTTGCTATTCGATATCAAGTGAAAGAATAGCACCAGTATGGCACCAGTATAGGTTAGGGGTGGACCTGCTGGGAAGTAGTTCTGAGGAGAAGGATCTGCGGGTCCTGGTAGATAGTAAATTATCCATGACCCAGCAATGTGCCCTTGTCGCCAAAAAGGCCAATGGAATCCTGGGCTGCATAGGGAAGAGTGTGACCAGTAGGTCGAGGGAGGTCATTCTCCCCCTCTACTCTGCACTGGTGAGGCCACAACTGGAATACTGTGTCCGGTTCCAGGCTCCCCAGTTCAAGAGGGACAGGGAACTGCTGGAGAGAGTCCAGCGTAGGGCAACTAAGATGATTGAGGGATTGGAGCATCTCCCTTATGAGGAAAGGCTGAGAGAGCTGGGACTCTTTAGCCTGGAGAAGAGAAGGCTGAGGGGAGACCTTATTACTGCGTACAAGTATCTAAAGGGTGGGTTGAAGGAGGATGGAGCCAGACTCTTTTCAGTGGTTCCCACTGACAGGATGAGGGGCAATGGGCACAAGTTGGAACATAGGAAGTTCCGTTCAAATACGGAAAAACTTCTTTACGGTTCGGGTGACAGAGCACTGGCACAGGCTGCCCAGGGAGGTTGTGGAGTCCCCTTCTCTGGAGATTTTCAAGACCCGCCTGGATGCAGTCCTGAGTAATGTGCTCTAGGCAATCCTGCTTTGGCAGGGGAGTTGGACTAGATGATCTCTAGAGGTCCCTTCCAACGCTGAAAATTCCGTGATTCCGTGATTCCCTAAAAATAGCGCTTGGTCTCTGGGACATGGCTTGACTGACTGATTTATTGTCCCAGGTGTGCTTGTTTGGTACCGTATATTGTCTAGACTCCCCTATCATTTCACTTTGAAAGTTACTTTCCATACTCAATGTTTAAAAAAAAAATCAAATTTGTACAGTTGTAACTGATTTTAAATATCTAGTCAAACGGGGCTGGTTTTGAGACCGTTGAAAGTACTGAGTAGTAATATACTTCCCGTTTATGGGTATGGTGCAACTGATTCCATAGAATTGCTTAGTGAGTCAGATTAAACTGGTAATGGATTCCTATCACTACAGGTGGAGCTGAGCAGAATTCAGCCTCATGTCTCCATGATGGTGTCTTCTTCAGAAAGGTTCTGTTCTTAGTCTGTGAAAATGCTGTGCACAATAAGTATGTAAAGATGGGAGATCTCACAACAACATACTTGAAACTGCACCACATTTGTAAGCAGATGTTATTTTGTGGTTCATAAAGATTAACTTTATTTCTTTCCCCAGCTGTATGCCAGAATCTTACATTTGTGCACTTTCTGGATATGGTCAGAAGTTGATGTATCAGTTTAGCAAAAACCAGTCTGTTCTCTCATATATTTGTGCTTAGTGTTGCCAAAGACACTTAGATACAGTTGGATGAGGTTTTTTCACTTTTGGATACATTTTTTCACTTTTGGATGCCTTTTTATTTGTTTGTTTTGACACATGATATTTTGAGATCGCATGTGTCTGCAAGAGGAGCAGCCAGGAGATGAGACTAATCCTTAGTGTAAACAGATCAAGGACTAAACTGTTACAGTATTGTTTTTAGAATCTCCAAACTGTTTTACTAAAATCATACATTTCACTGCCTCTCTATTTTAATAAATGCCTTTTTATTTAATCATCATCTTTATTCGAGAGAGGGAAAATTTGAGAAAGAAGTGATTTGGGGGATTACAGTAGGAGTTGATGTCAGTCTGGGCTGATCTCTGCCTTTTTTCTTTTTTTTCCTTGAGACTTACTGAGTCATGGTCTCTTTTTTTTTTCTGATAGCAAATGGTGGAGCTGTTCAGCTACAGAGATCAAGAGTGTGTGTGTGTGTGTGTTCAATTACTTGAAATTCTGCTTCCACTCTAAAAGAAGCTTAGGGCTCTAAGAATAAGAGTGAAAGAGCCGGCCCTATCCCAGCAGTGTGGGATAGCTTTCCTTTTTTGGTGTTGCTTTCTAAACTTTATATTAATTTCTGTTTCTAAGGACAGGTACTTTTCCTCAAACTGTCTTGTATTACAGTGTCAAAACGTTCCTACCAGCAGGTGGACAGCGATTAAAAAAGGTAAATTGACCGGATGATCGCTCCTCTTGATGAAAGGTGACCTGTTCAGAGGTTTTCAGAATATCTAACTTCATTTTTCCTGTTCTAAATCCCACTTCAGCATATCCCATTAAATTCTGTTGGCTGGACAGTGCATGCAGAAAAGGGCATTTGGAGGGAGATTTCCTGAGCCGCAGGAACCTTTGAGGAAAAGCTGATGAATGGGCAGAGATGTTACAGCTGCCCAGCAGGACTCCAGTAACACTTTCTGTGCCTGGAAGAGGCTGGTGATTCCCTGCTTTTCCAGCTGAGTGCCACCACAGGAATCTTCTCCAAAGGGATGAAAAACCTCCAAGACTTCTCCAAGCCCTGCTAAGTGCGGTGTATCCCTTCATGTACATCAAACTGACAATTCCTACTTCTAAGGGAGAGGAAAGGTTTGGGATTAGCACATTTGCAGTGAATAGTTTCAGCCTCTCTGGTCTGGTTCCAAAAAGCTGCTTTTTTTTTTTTTTGGTATTCTATTTTGAGGACTTTGCAGGTAACATACCACAGGAGATCCGATGGTTAGGCTTTTATTTAGCCTAAGGTGGTCTGAGTTTAACCACTGGGCATGTGAACTAGATGTCAGTTTTGGGTTTCTTCTTGGAGATACAGCAGCAGCAGAAGCTCAGGACAACCTTGAGCTGTGTTGGAGGCCGACCTCTCCTGCTCCCAACTCCCTTTCCCTTCCAACAAACAGGAGCTTTGCAGTTCTGCTGACTCTTCCTTCTTCCATGCTTGAAGAAGACTGCGGTGCCCGGGTTTCTGCAAGGCCGCGGTGTAGTGGCAGAGGCTCCCAGCCTCGCTGTGCCGGAGGTGGCCAGCTGGGCCGCGCAGCCTGGTTTGCCTCCAGTGGGGAAAAGGCACTGGGCCAGATCCAGCTCGTTAACTTCCAGCTGGATCTTACTCGCCAGCCTGTCCCGGCAGCATGCGGAACCCGCAGCTGGTGTCGAGGAGATACGTGTGGAAATGCGAACTGTTGGAGAACAAAGAAATGTGAAGAAGCATCTCTTAAAGTATTGACTGGACTCTTACAGGATGCAGCTTTTATCCAATAATCAGTTCTTAATTCTGAGATAGCCGGGACTTAAAATCAGCCAGTGCTGTGAAACAGGAGCGTTAACAAACTCCTTTGCTGGCTTTACCTTGGTGTTTATTTTCCCTTCCCTTTCCCACGAGGGCTTTGTTCTACATCCACTCCTCTGCGCACCACCTTCTCCAAGAACCTTTCCTTGAAGCCTGAGGAAGTGGTTTAGCATTGAATACAGACGCACGCACGCAGACACATCCCATCGTTAAGAAAAGGAGTGTGACTTCCTCTACACAGCGGGACTGATGGGGGTGGGAACGGCACAGTTGCTAAAATGCAAACAGCAGAAGGGCAGTCCCCAAAGGATATAAAATTCCTATAATTTAAATGACTGAATCAGCTGAACGCTGGTAAATGTTCCACTGGTTCAGTACAGAGTCTGAATACACAACCTTCAGCCCTTCTGACAGCCGAACGTGGACTGCGGAGGCAAGGAAGAAGAATGGGGGGGATGGGCGGTGAAAGAAGATAGTAAGAATGCTTCTAATCATCTTACTAGTCAAAACTAATTGCAATTTTGCTGTCAGCTAGAAATAAAGATGGGGAACCTAGCTGGAGTGTAGGGAATTTCTTTGTGGAAATGCAACCTGGGCTTCCTTGTTACTGTATCTCTGCTTCTCACTGGTAATATGCACCTCATGCAGTAAAGACCTGAAGTAAAGAGCTCAAGGCAAATGCATCCTGGCCTGGAGTAAGGTTGCTTGCGATACTTTTTTCCTCTGATGAAGAGGTGGAATTGCATGAAAAAGGTGTGAATGTGATAGACTCACTTTTCTTTTTGAACCTTTTCTTGTCTATACGTCCCCCATAGGTGTTTTCCCCCTGTAAAACAGTGTCACACGCTAATCTCCTTGCAAACTAGCTGAAATTCCTTCCGTATGCTCTGAATGTTCCTACGTGCCCTCAGACTGGTCTTGCTTGTGACCCTCTGGGGTAAACAGTTGATGTGACCTGCTTCTACAGAACACATTTAATTGGATACTTGGGCATGTAAATACTTGAGCATCTCAGTTCCTAACTGAGGTGTTCCTAATTCTCTCTGCACCTAATTAGAGAACGTAGGCCTTCCCACAGGGGTCCATGCCATGCTAGGTGGTTGTAGGGGGGCTGCAGGAGGACCTGGCAAGACAGCATTTGGCTGGAACTTTCCTTTATGAGGAAAGGAAAAGGATAAGCGGATGGTGGTACAACAAGAAGTTTTCTAACGGATCAGTTGAAGGCCTTAGAGGTCTTTGTCCCTGCAGCAAATTCTAGTGGTACGTGTGCCATCAGGAGGAAAAAAGCTATGAGAAAGACCACATTCATGTTTAAATAGAAAGAGAAAGGGAGATACCAGCTTGATCACCATCAGCTAGATGAACCCAGGAAAACACTTCAGCCTACTCATTACCAACCAAAGCACTTCTTGCTTTTCTGCCAGCTATTTATGGGGAAGAAATCCATTCTTGAAAAGAAGTGGTGTCGAAACTACCATCTTTTCATCTGAGACCCCTTCTGAGCCTCATGGTGGTGCAGAATTCTAAGAGCACCACTTGGACTGAAAGAGTTATGACAAGCCTTTCTTTCTCTCCTAATCATCACATTCTCCAAAAAGACTGCCCCAGTAAACACGTATTGTTCTGAATTCCTTTTCTCTTGTGTTTTTGAATATGATAAACTAAGTTTTACCCTTAGATAACTTTGTGTGCCTACAAAATTTTATTTAGATGTCCACGTTCCTAAAAATAGTACATGAATGAAGCGTTCCAAGCAGCAAACCGCAGCTTCCTGAGGCAGCAGTGGCTGTAGCACAGTTTCTAGTTCAAAGATTTTGTTTTATAAGTGATATAACATTGCAGAGTCTCCGTCCAGTTTTACAGCATTGCTTTGCTGTGTGCTGTTTGTTTGTGTTCCCTTAACGATGCTTGGATGCAAAGCATGTGTCATGAGTTGACTAATGGAAGATCGCGAAGGCATATGTTTTGTGGTATGTGTGCCCACTCCACTACTTAACGAAGCTGTTTAACCTATGTGTTGTCTCTTGCCTGCAATGATCAGAATGCTGCCCACGTGTTTGAGTCACATATTTTGTCACTTATATAGTTAAAATACACTTACTTTCACAGAATATATTTAAGACTGAAAGTTCGGGTTTAGTACTGCAACTCTTGGTACAAAGTGTTCTCCTGGTGGCTAAAGCCCTGCTTGCTCAAACAAACTCTTCGGTAGAAAGGGATCTGGCTGGGATTCGGTTGCCAAATGTGTTTAAAAAAGGCATCGTAAATGATAAATAATGATTTCAAGTTCATTTGTCTGGGACAAATCCAAGTGTTGTGTTCCAAAATTAATTCAGTAAAACAGGGTGGGGGAACTAGAGGGGGGAGAGTGAAATGGTCATTTAGCAACACCAAAGTACTTAATTTTCTTGACAAAGTTCTTAATATTCTAAAACATTTCCATCTTTTGGACAGAAACCATACACTCTCTAATTACTGGCAATAAAACCAAGTAAAGGATTTAAGACCTATGAATGTTACAGTTGGAGGAAACTATAATTAAGGCTGGCAAGACTGTGTTTCCTTAAGGAAACAGAGAGTTCAGACAGCTTTTAAAAGGAGATGGTAATTATTTTTCCCACTGAATTTCTATGTATTGATAAATGCATGTCTTTCAATCTTCAAGCAGTAAGTTAAGCAGTAAAGTATATCCTAAGTAACGTCTTAATTTGTGTTTCCTAATGTGCTGTTTTAGCTCTAAGATGATTTACCTAGTAATAGAGTTTCTTCTGATTGTAAATCAGTATTCTTCTATTCTATATTTTATATCTTCTGCAGAGAAAAAAAGAGAGGCGTAGAACAAAGTCCAATTTAATGGATACGGTTAAAAATGTAAGTTGGTTCTAAACTACTGCAGTGTGAATGTATTTGCGTGCACTCTTTTGTAGCCTGTCTGCTTCCAGTGAGCCAGGGAGACTCTGTTACTACTGAATACAATAGCAGGAAGATGGTGAGTCGTAAAATAAATGTGGGTGCGTGGAAGTATGGCCAGTCAGCAGGTCATTACATGCAACCAAGTCTGGACCGTCTTGGCATCACTGCAGAAACCAGTAGCGTATTTATAAATCCTTCTTAGTCTGGTGGACTTCTCCGGCGCAGTATTTCGTAGCCAGGAAAGATGCTGCGGAGGCTGAAGCTGGGAACAGTTGTTGCTGCAGCTCCTGAGCTCTGGGGCTCTTTTACCGCCATGTCCGAGTGCTGTCAGGACTTTGGCTGCCCCAGTAGCTTCCCAGGCACTGTGGGAAGAGCAGACTGGTGTGCCCTGGTGCTCGTCACTGGGGGCTTCCTCTCAGCCTGGGCGTGAGTAGCTGGGAAGCCCTGGGGATACCGGTTCCCAAGTGCCTGGGTTCCTGCTCCTGGCGCCATGAAATACTCTTGTCAGGTGGGCAGCACCAGGACTTGGCTTATCTTTGAAATATTTATTCCTACTTTATTCTGCACAGGAATGAAGACTGATTTTGCAACAGTATGGCGTTCTGTGAAGTGGGATTTTATTTTCCATATGGCCCTGCAAATGAGAAGGACCATTTTGTACCAGGGGATTTTGAATTACTCGGTAGACTCAGATGAAGAGCTAGGGAACAGGATGCTTAACTTGTATGTGGAAAGTCATCATACAACTAGTGGCGTACAGCACAACATATAAAATTCCCTTCTACTTTATGTCATTTTACTAATCAACTCCCTTTTTCACAGTTGTTATTAAATCGGCAGATTAGTTATTGTTTGCTGAGGCAAGCATTTGTGGTGATTTTATTTGACTTTCGGTGAGGTGGGGTTCATGGCTCAGGCATATAACCAGTTCATTTTTTAAGTGAGTGAGTTTGTGTAGCCAGATCATTTTGCATGAGTGAGTTTGTCTTTGAGTCAACTTCATCAGGTTGTCCCCTGTTAGAACTGTCTGCAGATAAATTGGTTGCCGCAGAGCTGTGAAGAGGAAGTGTAATGTGTTCATGCATCCTTCTCTCTGTTTCTCCAGATATGAATTAAGTAATTTTAAAATGGCTTTAAACTGGAAGAGGGCAGGTTTAGATTGAACATTAGGAAGAAGTTTTTCACTTTAAGGGTGGTAAGGCACTGGCACAGGTTGCCCAGAGAGGTTGTTGAGGCCCCATCCCTGGAGGTGTTCAAGGCCAGGCTGGACGTGGCCTTGGGCAACCTGGTCTAGTGGGAGGTGTCCCTGCCTATGGCAGGGGGGTTGGAACTCGATGATCTTCAAGGTCCTTTCCAACCTAAACCATTCTGTGATTCTATGAAAATGAATGTGTTTTACAGTGCTTGCAACAGAGCAGGGCTAAGCACAGCACAATGTTTTCATGCAGGTATATGGCACAATTATGTTTTTCTCTCCATCTTTGGAGGCAATGGAGGCAGCTGTTCAACAAGGACCGTAGTGGAGAGTGAAGGAAACCTGTGCATTTTTGGCACCTGGGATCCTTTTTCAGTTTCTAATTTTTATATGTAACAAACCCTAAAAAGGCACACAAAATGTTAAACCACAGAGTATTAAAAATGACTGTCCAGGTTACAGGTTACATTTTCAACTAGACTCGTGTTGTTACAGCTCCTGCTAGTATTTCTGGAGTTAGGAACCTGTCAGTGTTTCCATTTGGAAAGAGGGAGCTATAACTGTCTATAGATATATGTTCCCAGCCAAAGCATGACACGTGAGGTTGTCGCTGGAACACAAAGTCTGGCAGCTTTGAAATTAGAGGAACATCAACAAGACTGGGAAATCTGCTGCCTCCTGACTGTGCTGCGCTCCTGGAAGTCAGGAGATGTGCAACAATAGGTGCAGGGCGGCTGTTTGGGTTCTGCTCCTACAGGTCACTGCGGGCAGAATCAGGTCCGGATGGATGATTTTGGTTTGTGTGGATGTCTTTAGTGTCAGATTTTGTTGTGCTCTGGATGTCATTTCATAAATTATG
Organism: Anarhynchus alexandrinus; assembly: GCA_008711295.1. NCBI lineage: Eukaryota > Metazoa > Chordata > Aves > Charadriiformes > Charadriidae > Anarhynchus > Anarhynchus alexandrinus. The sequence goes on from VUYV01000115.1 coordinate 1,212,205, forward strand.
CTCTTGATGGATATTTTAACACCTTATATCCATTTCCTAAATCTTTTGTGCGATTGGTCCTTTTCCTCTGGTTCACCACAACTTTAAGTAGCTCCAGCACACTCTTCCAATTTACGACGTCTCCCTGACTCGCCAGCTGGACTCCACACATAGCCTTGGTGCTCCAGGAAGGAAGACTTGGCATCAAGTGAGTCTGGGGTTAATGAAAGCCTGGAGTGGGAGGTTATAAAAATCAGATGGTTATAGTAATTGTGAGGGGCTATATGCTGAGTTTAATAGCTCCACGGGGAATGGTGATATATGAGGAGTGTAGGAGGAGAGAATGGGCATAGGAAGGTACCATTATATATATCGCTCTTCCCCCTCCCCTTTCATTCCCTCGTTGCAGGATATTTTATATCTTTTTGCCAGAATCCTGGCCTGACCCGACTGCACTGCATCATCAAGCAATCTCTACAGAAAGTTTGCAGAGAAGGGGAAGCTGTTTCCAAGATCCAGTCCTCTCCTCTGGCTGCAATGAAATAGTGAAGTCTGATAATCACGCAGGATTCTCTGGCCTGCACTTACCACGGTGATTCTAAATCATCTCCTTTATTTTTCATCTTGATCAGATACTTATCTGTTTCATTTTATGTTCAGGCAGATGTAAGACAAGGTTTTTTAAAGGAAAACAGCAACAAAGTTAACGTCACCTTGTCTTTCGGTGTGTCCCAAGCTCAGGGTCAGAGTCCCAGGGGCCAGTGCTCCTGCTCAGGTGGAAAGAGTGTGTAGCTGGTGGCCGGTCTACTGTAAAGGGCTGGTTGTAATCACAGAATTGCTGTCACCGGCTGCCTGTGATGACCCGCCTGGGGACAGTCACGGTAAGCCAGAAGTTTACGGCTCCATAGGTCTTGGTGCTCCCATCCCTCTCCCTTCACGGAGGTGATGCCACTCCTTGATCTTAGTGAGTTGGACCATTGTGTCTTCTTCCTTCATGGAGGTGATGCCACTCCTTGATCTTAGTGACTTGGACCATTGTGTCTTGTCCCATGACCCTGACTGTGAGGAGACCCTGATGTTACTTACTAGGTATAAGAGGACACTGAAATGAGGAACTGCCTCCTGTTTGGGATCATGCTGGGTCTGGATGATTGTGATATTAGTTGCTGAAAAGGAGCGTTTAGGCAACAGTTGATAGTACTACACTGAGACATGGTGATTATATTTTGCATTAAAAATTAGATAAAATAATCTTGAAAATATAGATCTTTTATAAGGTAAAGTCTTTTCTCTGGGACTATCTTGCATGCATTCTCGATCATTCTTGCTTCAGAGTGTTAAAAGGTGCTTGTTTGTCTTGCTGATTTTGCAAAGCCAGCATTGTGACAAAAAATGCCTTAGATTCCAGCTTGTATATTTAAGGAACAGTGAAATAAAATTGCACTGGAAACCTAAATTCTGCTTTTATTTACATCTCCTTTTAATTATGAAGGCCATGGTTTTTAAGTGGTTTAATAGAAAGCATAGTGAGTACAAAATCTTTGAGGGAGATACAAGCACCTTCCATGTCATGATTTAATTAGTAGTTTTGTCAGGCTGGTTTTGGCAGGGAATATGTATGCATGCGTATATGTGTGGATGTACACATTTACATGTGTGCAGCTCATAACTTGAGCAAACTTTGTTCTGGAAGTCCTTGAGGCACAAGTGTGGAACGCCACAATGTTGGTTTTGCAGTCATGTTTTGGAGGGGAGCTGTGCTTTGAAGAATACTCTAAATGCATCACTTACTCCATTTTTCTGAAATGGTTCTGTACTTCAGGTTAGGAAAGCCTGTTTTCTCTATGCTTCACCATGTCAGAAAATAATAAAAACAAACAAACAAAAACCCAACAGCATAGAGATTACATGAATAACTCAAGGTTTCAGTTTAAGTAGCTATGTGTTTATGTATCAATTTAAATATCGATGCGTTTAATTATGTTTTTTTTCAGAGGCAAAAGTGTCATAACTTCCTAAAAATTTGCCTGTGGAGGTAGTGATGAAAATGTGCTCATGATTCTCAGCTGCAGCTTTATGTGTTAAAAATATCTCCCAAAAATCTTCAGGAATTACAAACTCAAGTAAATGTGGGATACAAAGTGAGAGATGCATTTAGACATTTTGCATTCTTCCTGTGAAATAAGTGTGAAGAAAACAGGTGTATTAGGGGATCATTTGGATGCACTTTCCCAGGTGCATGTGCTTGCACTCATATATGCAATGGAACAAATTTGTTCTCAGTCATTTTCACTTCCCATTTTAGAGCCCACATCTGTCCACACCAAGGTGTCTTTTTATAGATAGTTATGTGAATAAAGACTTACTTTTTTTTGTTTTGTTTGAGGTCCTAGTATGTGACGTTGGACAAATATATATGAGAGCATGTTTAGTGCTGCTAACTTTTAGGCAGCTGTTGTTGAACGAGAGTATGGCTAGGATTTTCTTTATTCAGATGATGCTTTTTGGGCTCCCGATGGGCTCTCCTCGTTGTCCAATTCTTAAAGAGCTTTTGCCTATCTGTACAGAAAACTCTTATCATCTGCTTCCAGTAGGAAGATATGTTTTCTTTCTTCCAATTAATTACTTTGAGTTAAAAATCCAGTAATGAGAGCTGTAATCATGATATGAATTAGCAGTCTGAATTAAAGACCACAGTTGCATCAAGGCTGTGCTACACGGTCCTTACTCTGCAAAACTATCCACAAGTATTTATTGTTAAGAAAAATGTACCAGGGGACGCATAATTGGAGTTGTCCTGGATCCTACTGACTGATTTGAAATTATTGGAGTCTGTTAACGTACAGCACTATCAAAATTAAAAACGTGTTTGAATATCAAAGTATGATTTAGCTGCCAGGTTTCAGGCACCTCACTTGAAAATATTGGTCTGTGTTTTTCAGTAGCTGTTTTTTCAGTGGTTTTACCTCTGGTGATCTCTAGGATGAAGTGTTCTGAGACTTGAGGGGAGAACTTGAAGAAATTATTTCTTTCTTATGGAATACTCCAGAAATGGTTTTTCCATTTCTTAATGGAATTGATCTCTCTCTCTTTTTTTTTTTTTTTGAGAGAAATAAGGCTGTGTAATTTCTTACTTTAAGTCACTGACACTCCTTTTATTCTGAGATAGTGAGGTGCTATTATCTTAATTTTAAGAATGAGGAATTCAGAGTAAGAAAAGTTAAGTTACTTGCCCAAGTCCTGAAAACAACTGTGGCTCAATTATTCCTTGAACCTAGACGGGTCTTATCCTACGCTGACGGTCCCCTTGAGTAGTTCATTCCTCCTCTCAGAGGTACACCCTTTATAATAAAATGGAATAAAAAATAAACCAATTGATTTAGTATATCCTCATTTGGTTTTTAAGACCAGGAAGGACAGTTATTGTAATGTATTACCCAGTATTATTACCTTTTACTCAGATGTACGTAGTCTAAAGACTCAAACTAGCACAAAGCACTTCAATTCACGGGGTACTAAAACTGTGTGTCACAGACCACAGCAATGACCAAGCAGCCACAAAACACTTAAGGTCCTTGAAAAGGCAAAACTTTAACTAAATGAAAATTTCCCAGACAGTCCCCGCAGGTCAACCATGCCACGTACTGCAAGTCTACGCTGATCTGATGGAAGAAAATTCCTTTCTGAATGTAATCTGATAACTAGCTTGACTCTGAGTATATGGGGGACATATACGAACTAGACATGAGTTTCGATCTAGCATGTTACTTGCCCCTAATTACGGCCAGTCTCTGGTGATTCAGAGGAAGAAAAAAATTTTCCCTCATTCTTAGGAAACTACCTCTGCCAGTTGCATGTTAAAGTCCGTACCCTTTTCAGGTTACTGGCTGGGCCCTGAAGTATGAGACTGTACGTGATTTATAAATAATGTCTCAACAGGCATGAGACTACTGAGGGCAATCCGGGCATTTGTGTCCTACCTGGGGTCAGGAGAGACTCACTGCTATGTCTACAATAGCAAGAAATGAGGCCCAGTGGGGTGCTTTTGTCGAGCTGAACAACTGGTTCTGGGGACCTGGTGCCTGTGCTTTACATGTTTCAGGGTTTTGCTTTGGGCTGGCTCGAATCTGGTCCTGTGAACTGGATGCATGCTGATGGTTGAAGAAAGTTAGGTGTACACTTGGAGCATGTTTTCCAGTTCAGGTTAATTTGAAGGAAATGCAGCTCCAGGGCTGCTCTGGCAGGTAGAGCAAAGCTCACTCTGTAGGGGATGGTTTGGATTCCTTATATAAAAGCACACTGGTGATCCAAACTGTGACAGACACTCCCAATTCATGTATTCTGAAGTGCTTGCATGACAGCTCCAGGGGCAAGAACCAAATACTTTATCCAGAAGGGCCATGAAAACATATAACTTCTGAATAGAGAGGTAGTCTCCCTAACAAGGGCTTCAAGCTAGTCCAAACCTCTTCCCGTTCCCTTCTCTTTCTGCCTCCATCTTACCTGTAGCATGTTCTTAATTACGTGGTGGACATGTCCTGTTTTATTTCAAGCCGAAACTTCAGCTTCCAGTCATCACCAGCAAGGTGAACCCCCTCCCTGCGTTCCCCTGTATAGTTGGTATTTACCTTTGTTCAACTGCATTTTTGGGGTTGTAAATGTTTAGTCGAGACTTGAGGTGACTCTGTACCAGTAATGGTTCCTTCTGATGACTTGTACCCCATTGACTTTTGTCATCTGGAGATTGTGCCAGCAAAGATTTCGTACATTCTTTGGAGCTTTTCTGGTGAGCATTGATTCTTTCTTAATACAGTGTCCATTTAGAGATAAGTCAGTGAGATGGGTTTTAAAATCAAAATGCCATGTTGTACTAAGTCAAATGACTTGAAGAAATCAAAGTATAACTCACCAACAGTTTTCTTTTCTTCCATGCTCATAGAAACAACTTATTTTGATCTAAACCCATGCTTATTCCATTTGTCTGTGGCATAGGTATATATTTAGTCTCTACTTATCAATGATGCAACACTTCCTTAAAAATACCACTTTTTTTCCCCTGAAATTGATGTTAGATGAATCAATCTGTAGTTCCCTTCTTGGTACATAGGCTGTCCTACGAGATGTTGTGCTTTCCTCAGTCTTCAAGCATTTATTAAAAAAAAATAACTCTAGAGGGAAATATTAAGTTAATGCATTTAGCAATTGACTGGCAGTGATAGTTTAAAATTTTTTCTCTCTGGCAAATGGTCTTGCATAGCTTCCTTTTGTATGGATGGCAAAATTTTGATTACAGCTGTGTTATCGCATTGGGTGGATACATCCTGCTTTATTCCAAACATGAGATGTAACTGTTAGGCTCTTTTGCTTTCTCTCTGTCTGTTATTTTAAGTGTTAGAACTACGGTTTGCTATTCTGGTCTCTATTCACTGTTGAGTTTTGGGATTTGAGGGCCTGGAGGGGTGGGGTTGGTTTTTTTGGTTGGGGTTTTTTGATCCCTTTGGGTTATTTGTCAATTATCTCAATTTTTTAACTTGCATTATTTGCTATTTATGTCATCTTTTTCCATGCTTTGAAACTGTGCTTTGATACCACTTTCACATAATTATTATTTATTTATTTATTTTTAGTCAGAATGGTCTCTTTTCCCCTACATTTTTGTTTTGGTATTTGTGGTACTAGGGCTTGTTATTCATCCAGTAGAATATTCTTAAACAATTACCAATTTTAACTCTTCCCAATGTCTAATTTTTATTTCCAGTCAATTATGCCAACAAGTAATTTAAGGTTGGCAAATTTGGCCCTTGCAGAGTTTCAAATAATCACATTTCTGGCTTATCCTATGTACTGCTTGTACTGTGGAAACGTGCCAGTCCAAAACTCACAGGTACATTGTCAACTGCTAATTTTTGATCAGCAGTTACCTGGTTGTTGTCTTAAAAGTTAATCTAATTTTGAATTGCCCCATAACAAGCACACTAAGGTAGTGCTCTTTATTAATACAAAAAGACCCCACCTTATTAAAGAAACTCTAGATAAATTTCTTTAAATGCTCATATCAGACATATCAGATTTCTCCAATGCCAGTGTTTCCTGGGAATGCCATTTTTCTTTTCTGTTAGCTGATGGTTAAGGAAGAATTTATCCTGGTCTCTTGGGAGGGCTGGAAGTCCACCAATACTAACGTCCTAGTTTTGTGAGTGAGCTTTATTGGCTGTGGAGTTGCTGTACTTCTGTGTGTGTGAGACACTAAAGCGTAATGGTTGTCTGATGCAGAATACTGCCCCATCACTGCTTATCAGAGTCTCACCTACTGGGACGAGGGGGTGTGGGTAGGATTTTCAGCATTTGAACTTACAGCCCTTTCTCCTCAGTCTTGGTAATATGAAGTGGGATATCTGAATCCAAATTTTCATTTTAGGAGTGTGATAATGAAACCTCTGTTCTGGTGTCAGAGTAGGGCAGGGTGGCCTGTGCTTGTGGGGAGATCATCTGCTTGCAGGAGGCAGGAAATTACCACCCGTCCTTCTGGAACATGGCTGCTTTTGTCAAAAGAAAGGTATCTAGGGGGAACTTTCGGGATTTTTGGCCAATAGTGGATGTTGTCTTGTGCTTTTCTGAATTTCAGCTTTCATCTGAGCTGTATTGCTACCTATAGGTCTTGCCCTCTGGTGAGCTTTTTTCTCTTAAGATGGCTCACTTTGTGTGGGAAAGGGTACTTCCAGCTGTGAAGATATCATAGAATAGTTTGGGTTGGAAGTGACTTTTGGAGGTCATTTAGTCCAACCTCCCTGCAATGAGCAGGGACATCTTCAACCAGATCAGGTTGCTCAGAGCCCCATCCAGCCTGACCTTGAACGTTTCCAGGGATGGGGCATCTACCACCTCTCTGGGCAACCTGTGCCAGTGTTTCACCACCCTCATTGTAAAAAATTGCTTCCTTATATCTAGTGTAAGTCTACCCTCTTTTAGTTTAAAACCATTATCCCTTGTCCTATCACAACAGCCCTCCTAAAAAGTCTGTCCCCATATTTCCTGTAGGCCCCCTTGAAGTACTGAAAGGCTGCAATAGGGTCTCCCTGGAGCCTTCTCTTCTCCAGGCTGAACAACCCCACTCTCTCATAGGAGAGATGCTTCATCCCTCCGATCATTTTTGTGGCCCTCCTCTGGACCCTCTCCAACAGGTCCATGTCCTTCTTGTGCTGAGGACTCCAGAGTTGGGCACAGTACTCCAGGTGGGGTCTCACCAAGAGTGGAGTAGAGGGGCAGAATCGCTTCCCTTGACCTGCTGGTCATGCTTCTTTAGATGCAGCCCAGGATGCAGTTGGCTTTCTGGGCTGTGAGCACACATTGCTGAGTCACATCCAGCTTTTCATCCACCACTACCCCCAAGTCCTTCTCAGCAAGGCTGCTGTCAATCCCTTCATCCCCCAGCCTGTATTGAAACCAGGGGTTGAATATCCCTTAAGGTCCCTTATTTGCAATTACAGAACATTTCCAAAAAGTTTTGTTTCCATTTCATTGGGGCTTGTTGCCTCCCTCCATGGGATCTCCTGTGAAATGGAATATACCTGGACATCCGGAAAACTTTCCATATCCCCATGTGCTTTGTTACCTGTTCCTTCTCCATCAGAAGTGTGTTACACATCATGTAGCTCAAGCTGCTTCCTTCTTCAAGCAAGAAGTAAATCTGATACTTCAGATGCAGGTCACAGGACCACAGGATGAGTCAGTCTGGAAGACACCTCCCAAGCAGGAGGTTGGACCTCCCTTACCAATCTTCTGCTCAGACCACGGTCAGGTGTGAGGCCAGACCAGGTTAGTTGAGGCTTTATCCAGCTGGGGCTTGAAATGGTTGTGTCTTTCTTTATCTGTTCAGGAGTGTGGTGATACCACTTGGGGTCCTGGACTTACTGAAGTTGGGTAGCTATTTGAGTAATCACAGCTTCCATCTAGCTTTGAATTTCGTTCCTGGTGAGGAGAAAACGGTATCTCCTCTCTGCCTAGTGCTTCAGTAGAGCTGAAATGGATTCAGCCCATGTACTCCACCTGGGACTTTGTAAGAGCTATTGGTTTTCTAGTGCAAACATAATCATTAACTACTCTGTCCGCTGCTGCAGCTGAGGAAATGCAGTGCTGTGTCTACACAGTACCCAAATGAGTTTCTCTACAGACTTGTCATGCCTACCTGGAGACTACCAGCCTAGTCCTCTGCAATAGCATGGGGAGCAGTTTTACTTCTGTGTGGTCCAAGCTTCATTCTCAACCTAATGCCTGACCTGAAACCCAGCTTGCCTCCATCTGGCTTGGACATCTGGCAAGTCTGCTTGTAGAGACCCCCACTGAAGCTTTGCTCAGAACTAGCTTTTGCTCAGTGTCAGGACCTGTACAACATTTCTTCTCCAAAACTTATGATACTGTGAAGATAACCTTACATGCATTTTAAAGTTTCCTACTCAGCTCCTTATGTCTGAGGCCATTAAATCTTCCAGACTATTCCCAACTATCTAAACCTTACATTTATTCATTCTTAGAGGGTGCCACTTTCTGTACTTTTCAGTTTAATAATATTCTGTAAAAAAAAAAAAAAGGCAAAAAGATCCATTTACATGCTGTTGAACATTTCAGAAGTTTGGTATTTACGAAACGCTAACCAGCGTGTTCACTGCTTTTTAAACTGGAGAAACAAGGCAGGTTCTTCACTGTAACAGATTTACAATCACAGTCAAATATTTATTTGTTTGGCATTTCCTTTACATGCCAGTTCCTGTTGTACAATAAAATGTGATAGTAAACGATAGTTAAGCCTGTAGTCATTAGTTTAGTAGTGTCTAATATAACAATGAAAATAACTATATAGTCTTTGGCTCTGTTTATTTCTGTTGGAATTGCTGTATGTATTACCTAGCATCAGAATCCAGATTTGATATCTATCACTTTTAAAATATGTTGAATTTAATCTTCCAGGAAGTGAAAAGAAAGACTTCAGCTCCTTCTCTAACTACTTTTTTTTTCTGTTCCTCAGTCTTTTCTACCTTTTTAGGAATTGTTCAGTAAAAGTATGAAAAGGTAAAGTGAAATATCATGCATCATACATAAAGTCTTCTTGTATGTCATTGTACTTTGTGTCTTAAGCAGAGTGTTCTGGATTTTCACCTCTTTAGCTTTCGTGCTTCCAATAATGTTTTGTATTCAGCGGTTTGGGTGGGTCTGGGTTTGGAAATGTGTTTTTGTTGGAACACCTCTACGTCGGATCCCCACAGTTTGCAGTGCTTGGAAAAGTTATAACTTACAATAGAAGATAAAGTAAACATGCCATCAAAGGGGAAAAAATTAAATCTTTGTTTATTCACCTGCATGGTAGAGATGAATCTTATTCACAGCAGCTAGCTGAAATATTCTAGATATTAAAAGGCTTGGAAAAAAACGAATTTGTTTAAATGCCTGGGACTTTGTTCCAAAAGGATTTTTGTCCCAGATGTTGATTTGCAGCAGCAATATGCTGGATGAAGTTTGCCGTTGAATATGCCACCAGATAGTGGCACACAGGTACATGGGGAAAATGCATTTCTGTGCAATTTTGTAGTTAAGATCCAAGCTGTGACAGCCTGTGCATTTCTGGATGACTATAGCATGGGAACCTGAAATGGAAAAGTCTGAGATTGGTGTCCATGTCACTTTTAACCACCTGAGAGGTGGAAATACACTGCCTTGTGGACTCCACCGACCAGACCTCCCCACCAGGGTGGTGCTACGAGGAAAGTAAAGGAGGGTTTGGTTTTTATTTTTGTTTCTCTTTGCAGCTTCCACGTTAACACCATATATAAAGAGTTGGTGCAAGGTGTAGTAAGTCTCTGGAAGGGGCATGACTATTTCTTCTGTATTAGAAGTGGAACTACCAGACAGTTTGAGTGTCTGCTCATGTTTCCCAATTTATTTTCAATGGAAGTCAAGTAAACTTCCCACTTGAAATAAGCTGGGGAACGTGGGGGTTGTCACATACCGTCTTCCCTGCTTCCCTCTTCCTACATACAATGCCTAGAAGGAGCTCCTGAACCTCATACGTAGGTGAGATATAGGTGAAAAAGAAATCAAGCCTTAGCTGCGGATTGTGGTTTTCAAAAGCCTGTTTGGGAGGACACAGTGACTGATTTTGAAAATTCCCGATTCCTGCTGTAGACGGTTTAAGGTCGGCTGTGTGTGGGCGCAGAGCTCCCTGTGCTGAGCAGCTCGTGGCTCGTAGTCCCACTCTTCGGTACTTCACTGTCTGCAGCAGAGCTGTGACTGGGGAGTGACAGGGTGGTGGCCTGGCAGGAGGGAGCTGTAGATGTCCCTTCGTTGAAACCAGCCCGCTGTGCCACTAAGGCGAAAGAGCCTCGGCACTGCACAAAGGGCATGCCGGAGAGAGACGGACATTGGGGTAAATCGGTCAGACCGGGGGGTCTGGTCTCTCTTCCTCCAATTGATTTATGCAGTTTTCAGCGAATGTATCTAATCTGTGCTGTTGCCAAAGGTAATGACTTCTGGTGCTTTGCCTCGTGGTCTGGATTACTGTGGTTTGGGGAACAACCCAGAGTCTCAGGTATGATTATTTTCTTCCTTTTAAATGGTGGCTTTAGGGGATTTCTACGTTTTACTCTACAGACCTGTAAAAAGCTGAAAGAGTAATTAATGTAAAATCTAAATAAGAGAAATTGGGAGACAAGTTATCCTTTGAAAGTACTGCATCTTAAAAATCCTCTTGGGTTTTATGGTTGAAGTTTCTTGAGGTTACTATGCATGAAGCTACCAGCTTTAATCAAAGTATCAGGGGCTTATAAAGTATCCTAAGACATAAAACTACCCGATGGAAGTTTATTTGAAGTTTATTTAAAGTTTATATCGAGTATATTTTTACAGAGACTGAAGATGCCTGATAAGATAAAGAATTTTGAGATTTGGAGTTGACAAAACTGTCCACAGCTGTGCAAACAGTGCACCGATGGGCATGTATTGGCCATGTTTCGGTACTGCTAGGCTACAGGGCTCCTTAAAAAGCATCATTCTAGCAACTTATAATCAGATGAAACAGAGGTCATCTTGGAGGGACTCTTCTCAGTGTGATAACAACTTAAGCAGCCACTTTACAAATCAACAATTTGAATGGATTAAAGGAAATTTAAGGGGAAGGACTTTTACTAGGCATGTAGTGATAGGACGAGGGGGAATGGCTTCAAACTGGAAGAGGGCAGGTTTAGATTAAACATTAGGAAGAAATTTTTTACTTTGAGGGTTGTAAGGCACTGGAACAGATTGCCCAGAGAGGTTGTTGAGGCCCCATCCCTGGAGGTGTTCAAGGCCAGGCTGGACGTGGCCTTGGGCAGCCTGGTCTAGTGGGAGGTGTCCCTGCCTATGGCAGGGGGGTTGAAACTCGATGATCTTCAAGGTCTTTTCCAACCTAAACCATTCTATGATTCTATGATTCTATGAAATGGCTGGTCCATTTGTTGGTGCAACGCTGTTTCTTACTACAGCTGATATAGATTGGCCTATGAATTAAAACTCAGAGGTGGGATTGGCAACGTGCACATGATCGTGTATCATGTAAGACTTTTGAACACCAAATGTAATTATTTGGGGGCACTAGGCTTCAAGATCGGTGACTTGTGAGTGGTATTTGTGAACCAGTTGGTTGGTAAGGTTTGGTGGTTGGTTTGTTGGGTTTTTTTCTGAACAGGCTGTGTAGCTGGCCTGTATGCAGGAACACAAGGGAAGAGGGCTTTTTTTAGTATATTTTATTTTACCTTTTTTTGTCTCTGCATGCACTTTGTGGCTGTGGTGCTTGGAACTTTTACCCCCAATGTTTCAAGTGTGAGTGTTGAATTACTCTGTCAGTGACAGCAGGAAGACCTAGGATAAAACTGGTGAAGCTGCAAACAGCAATAAAAACTAATATTTCCTAGAACATTTGAGCAGGGAGTGGGACATTTTCCTCTCTGTGTCTATTTCTGTACTTGATTTTTAGGATGGCAGGTGGTGGAGTGGTGTTTGTGACCTGCAACAGATGTTCCATTTTTTTTTTTCCCATACGGTAGCCAGAAAGGACTTCCTGTGTAAATTGTTGACAGCGCTGGATTTGTGGACTGGAAGGACGAATATCGTCACTGGGGAACACTGGGGAAATGGAAGAGATCTGAGCAACCAGACTGAGGAAGCATTGCTGCTTCATTTTCAGGGAGAGAAGAAATGTCCCCCAAAGAGCTGAATAGAGAGAAATTGTGGAGGAGGAAGAAGTAGAAGGAAGAAGCAGCATTCAGTAGAGTTGAAGGCAAGTGAGGACTGGTAGGCTGTGAACAGCAGACAGAAGAGGACAAAGGGATTTAAATGTTGCGAGTTGATAGCAGATATCCAGAAAGTACACTGTGAGAGATGCCTTTAAATGCTCCAGGTGGTTGAATGAAGAAAGGTGGCTAAGATACCTCTGTGACTGGCAGTTCAGCCCAGCTGGAAAGAAAGTCAGTAATGTTCTCAAAATATCTAAGCAACCAAGGCATCCCGAAACCAACATACATGCCATTTTATTGATAAAGTAGGCTTCTGAATTTGGTAGTCACTATGCGATGCTAATAATGCTTATGGTCAGTGAATACTGCAAAATATCTCAACATGTAGGTGATTTCTTGAGACTTACCAGGGTCTTGCAGGAGAATAATATCTGACTGATCTTCACAGTGATTCTCCCTACCGTGGTGGTGGGGAAAACAGTACAGACAATTCTGAAAGTATTCAGCTGGATAGCCATGTAGCAAAAATAAAATGTTTTGATTTGGAAGTGGAGTGAAAGTCCACTCTCTTTTGAATATAGATGGAATGAAGACAAGTCTTCTGAGGTCTAGACTAGAGTAATCAGAAGGACATTATATCAATAACAAGAGAATGAAATAAGCTGACCAACGAGAGTAGTTTAAGCATAAAATGATGATACTGAAAATATATTTAAGACCTCCAAAAGAAGTCAAGAAATGGTTTCATAATAAGCAGGCCAAATTGTTCACTTAGGAGCATAAATTTGGTGAGATTTATACCAAACTCATTGAAGTGAAATGCCACCCTACGTTAGTCTATCTTCAGAGGAAGAGTGGGGAACATGTGTTTTTTCCAAATTGTGAACAACTTCAGAGAAAATTATCAGTAGTGGTTAAGGCCCAGCGTCCTGAGAAAGATAGCACTGGGTGATCTCCTGCGTAACGCCGAAAAATGGCTGCTTCCTACACAGAGCAGTGTAGTACTTGGGAAACAATGTCTTTGTGGTCAAAAACCTTACATAACTCATGAATGTTTCAGGAGAGTAATATCTAGGAAAAGTAGAGAAGTTATATCACGTCTATATTTGGCACTGGTACAATTGTTTTTCCATTGCTGAGCACTTTTTTTTGGTGTCCATAAGCCTGTTGATAAAATGGTAAGGGATTGATCAAAGGACTGGATACTTTGCCTTGCGGTGAGACATTCTGGAATCTTGCTCTGTTTATCTTACCCATGAGAAGGCTAAGACTTGACCTGATCAGAGTGTCTGCATTGGGGAAAAAAACATTGAAAAACTGTTAACAATCTGGCAGGCAAAGATATAAAAAGGTCCAGTGGTTGCTATTTGAAGTTCAAAATTCCACTGCAGATTTTCAACAGGGAGAGTGATTAGCCCCTATGATATCTTAACAAAGGTTGTGGTGGTTTCCTTACCACTGACAATTTAAAAATCAAGATTGAATGGTTTCTTAAATGATATGTTTTAGTAAAGCGCAAGTTCTGTGGCTTCTTTGTACAGGGCATTGGGCTAATTGTTCATAAAAATCCCCTTTGACCCTGAATCTCTTAATTCTCTTAAAGACAATGACTAGAGTCAAGCTGGTCAATTTTTTCCTTTTTTTTTTCTTTTGTTGTTATTGAAGTTTTCTGCCCTAAACTTACTTTTGCTTTTACACTGCTCTAATGAAAAATAGGTATTTTTCTTGGCCAGCTTCTCTTCATAGCCCATCAGATAGTTTTTAACTATAGTGACTTTGCAGTCTTACAGTGTTAGTACATTGGTATACTATGTAATATTGGCATCTCTGCCAAGTTGTATTCTTTGTTCCATTCTTTGGTACCCTGAAGACATATGCCAATGTATGAGTGTATTTTAATTGGTTTTATTGACGTATGTATGGGATATCTTTATAGCATTAATTGAATTCAGGATTATGAAATCTACTCTCTCTGGATTAAGTACAGCTTGTAGTGTTCATTTAGTTGCTTCCCTCCTCCAAGTCCTGTCCGCACACCTCATGGTTACAGTGTTAAGTGTCTTGGAGACATTCCTGCTAGATCTGAACTAAAATCCAATTGCCAGCATTTATGTGGCTGCAATCCCAGTTAGTGCAAGAGTCCCGTTAAGCTGGCCATTGCACCAGTAAGCTCAGTTTCTGATTTCAGAGAGTTCAAAAGACCAAAGACTGCCAAAAAGGGACAAAATGACCAGGCAGCAAGTGATATTAGGAACATAATGAGCATGTTAGCTTGGCCCTCTAAAGAAATGATGTTTAGGTAATGACTTTTTGTACTGCTTGTTTCTCTGCCAGGCCCTTCTCTTTCTCCAATTGGTTTTGGATTCATTTGCCCATTTCAGCCTGGTTTTTACAGAAGTAAAAATACCAGGTTCTTGTGGTGAGCTGAAGCACCAGGTTCAAGAGAGGTTTGTGACACCTAACAAGCGGGTATATGAGAAAGACACAAATTAGTAGCAGTTGTTGTGGTATGGGCTGCAAGACAGTAAGATCATAGGAAATCAAATGCTCTTAGTTCTCTTGCTTACAGAACAACTTGTGTTCTTGTGGGGAACAGGCTAGACTCATTTTGTACTGTTGATTCTCTTGTGATTTCAAATAGTCATAACAATTCACTTAAAACCGCTTCAGCAGTATGGCTTAAATACATTTGATCCAGACAAGAGTTAAAGTAATTAGCTGACATTTGATTTTACTTGATATGGATCCAAACCATGAAACTTTGAACACCCTTAGAGTTCAGAAGCGTTTCATTCAGTGTTTGGGTACTAGTCTGTGTTCTCAAGTAACCTTTTCAAACTTGGCAAATTTAATCCCAGATTTAAAACAGAAAAGCAACATAGGGAATCAAGTCTGTAAATGATTTTTCTTTAAATACAGAGATGCTCTGGGGTATATGTGTAGAAACAGCAAGCAG
Source organism: Anarhynchus alexandrinus (assembly GCA_008711295.1). Classification (NCBI taxonomy): domain Eukaryota; kingdom Metazoa; phylum Chordata; class Aves; order Charadriiformes; family Charadriidae; genus Anarhynchus; species Anarhynchus alexandrinus. The sequence continues at coordinate 1,227,400 of VUYV01000115.1, forward strand.
AAGAAATAGAAAATGCGTTATCTATATAAAGGTGTGTGTTTGTGTTTGTGCGGTGTTCACACCTGCATACATACTTACGTGGCTGTATAAAACATTATTCCTGCTGCAGGGACCTTACAATCTTAGCAAACAGCCAGGGCAATCATGCGCTTTGAGACCTGGAGGATGGTGCTAACTTAGAGCATGTGTGCATTTTCGGTTTTATGACGTGACGACAGCAGCGCTGTGACACTGGTTAACATTTGTGGGCCTTGTGGAAGGAGCGAGTTTCCATGAGGGATTTGGCTGGAGGAAACCTGCCTGCCTGGCACACAGAGCTGAGGAGGGTGTTCCAGGCAGGGCTGAAATAGAGATGAGTAGCGTGATGTTTTACAGTGCGTATGATGCAGCTGATAACTTGGAATGTGACTGACCATGTTTTGTAAGCTTGTTATTTTTTCTTGCAGTCTAATACAGAAGGAAAAAGATGAGGTTATGAAGAAATTCCGAAGGAAGTGTGTAGATGTTTCTGCTGAACACGGAGGCGTTCACTTCCTCCTTCAAAGAACAATTATATGAGAATTAAAAAAGCTGAATGTGATAAGAATACATTGTCTTTTCTAGGTTAAGAAACCAAGATGGAAAGGGAAGACTTTGGGGCAGGGGGGATTTTGTAGGATTTAATGATAGCCTGTGTACATAGGGGTAAAGAGAGAAAGTTAAGTTGTTCTCTTCAAGATGGCATGCCTATGTGACACCAAAAACAGTGCTTTGGTATTTGATTTGTTAAAGTATAAGTTCAGTGTCCACGTAATTTAGTAGGAAAGCATATCATGATATTCCTTGCTTTGGGACAAGTTGAACTGACAGAAAGGTTGCAGAAGTCAGTATGCTTCCAGTGAAGCTCTGAAAAGAATATAAGCAACAACAAAGTGGAATAACACTAATTCTGTTATATACAGTTCTCAGTAACTTACTGTATGCAAAATACCTTGAAATTATTCAGTTTGGTGCCTAAGCAGCACAGTGGGGAGTTTTCAGATTCTTTCATAAAGTTTACTCTCTGTATTACAGCATACAAATCACAGTCTCCCCTTACTATTGTAGAATTCTTCAGTGATTTTTTTTCTTCTTAATGTGGTAAAGAAAAAAAGAAAAATATCTGATGCATTTTTAGGTTTTTATAATAACTTAGTAACTAGGAGAGCAACAGGGAAAGTCATCACTATGTGACCATTAACTATGTGACCATCTTGAAGTCTGTTATCCAAATTCAATGTGTGAGTTTAATAAACATTCAATTAAGTAACAATATACGTGTGACATCTATAATACTTCATATCCGAGGATTTCAGAGCAGTTTACAAGTTTTGATGTACTGTATCTCACAGTGTTCCTGTAAGAGGAGAAAAAAATAAGGCATGTGTCGTGGTTTAGGCCAAATTGGCTACTGGGGACCTAGGGGACCCCAGATAGGACCGACAGATGCTCCCCTCTACCCCTCTTCAGAGAGAGAGGTAGAGGAGGAAAAAAGAGACTTATGAGTTTAGAAAGAACTAAACTACTTTAATGAAATATTAATAATAAAATAAAAAGAAATAATGAAAAATATATACAAAACCGTATCAAGCTCCCGAGATGACAATCACGACACCGGCTGGCACTGGGCCAGTCCCAGGCTGGACTCGGTGACGGAGGGGAACTGGATTCCGGATCTGGATTCAGGATCGGGATCACAGGCAGACGAACAGAGTCCTCCTCAGACATCAGCCATTGTAGCAAGAGCCAAAAGGGGGCTGACCCTTTGATCCATCAGCTTTTATACTGAGCATGATGCAGATGGGATGGAATACCCTGTTGGTCAGTTTTGGGTCACCTGTCCTGTCCGCTCCTCCCTGCAGGTGGGACCCTACTATGTTTTTCGCTTCCGCCCTTCCAACGGGGCAAACAACAAAGTTGGTTGGCCTTGGGTGTTATGGCAATAAGTATAAGCAAGAGCCTCTCTGCATACCATGCCTGGGCAGCAGCTATAAACATTGGTCTTATCACTCTGAGAAAGTGAACATTTGTCTGCACAATATGCTGTTAATTTCAGTAGTTAGGAGAGGCCCAGCTAAGAAGCGAAGTTACTGAACAAAATTGATTCTGTTTTACCTCAAACCAGGACAGCATGGAAATTACAAATGGTTTGTTAAGGCTGCTCAGGAGATAAAGGAAAGTCTAGATGTCATGGTTTGGGGAAACTACACACAAGTTAAAATTTTGGGATAAAGATATACAACTTACAAAATTACTATATTATTGAACTCTTTCATATATCCTGTGTTGACCTTTAGCTGTGAAAGACGTTCAGTCTGTCTCCTAAACAAAGTGTAGCACAGGATAATAGAGGATCATTTTATGCTGCTAGCTCATTTTCATGTGAGAGTATGTTAGGACAGAGCTATGGCTGAAGCCCAGACAAGTCAGTGTAATTAAATTTGTCTGCAGAACAAAGGGTTGTCAACAAAGCCATCTTACCAGAAAGAGAAAAAAGAGGTACTTGAGTAGACTAATGTGTGGACAGTCATAGATAAAGGAAAGTTGGACAGTAGAGTCAAACTGAGACACGTTTTGTAGCCAAGAAGTCTGAATTTTAATGGGGGTCAATGAGGGAAGGTGGACGAGACCTACACGGCCACTACAAATGTATCCGCTTCAGAGCCTAATCCCTGCTCCCCAGGCCACACTACTGAGAATAGCCTTTAGCTATATCCACGCTGTTCAGCAATTGGCCTGGCCTTAAGTCATAACCATATACGTGCTGTATATAAGATCCTGACTTCAGCTGATTCAACTCCAAAAACCACTTTGAGTAGTGAATAAATTCAGGCTTCTCGCATCTTTACTTTTTGCTTTGTTCCTTTTAATTCTTTTGTTATAGTACAGGCTTCTCTGAGGAACCTTGAACAAGCTGGAGGTACGGATTTACTGAGGGTGAGATGCAAGGAGACTAAAAGGGGATTCAGAAATCTACAGGATTGCCCACCATGTGTTAAGCAACAATTGCTTTGGAGTACGTGGTCACATATTATTTGATGTGGTTACAGATAGGCAATCCCTGCCGACAGTGAGATGAAGGATGCATCCAGGCCTAGCTCATCATCTGTTTGTTTCTCTTCTTGTATGTCTTTGAAGATGTGGATTGTGAATGAGAATAGTTATAAGATGAACTGTAGGAAAAGTTATATCTGAGGTCTTGTGAGCAACAGGAGATGGGAATTGGTTTAGGAGTATAAAGCAGTTGGTCTGGTAGGATGTGTCATTACAAAAGGGTTAACAGAGAGCCAAAGAATCGTATGTGTACCATAGAGGGTAAGGATGCTATTCCCATCAAGAGGATCTCACCAGGTGAGCGTGGTGCCAGAGGACTTCAACATTCAGAAAGTGTCCCACTGGCTGAGCTGTTTCACACCGGATTGCGTGGCTTCTCGTCCTGCTTGCCACCCACTAGGATTATTTTGTACAAGATTCGAGTTGAATGCTGTCGTGCTGAACTTGGTGAGGCATGTGTGGGGGACGGGAGCGGAGATGGAGTGGGAATGTGGTGTGCAGATGTGTGAAGGTGAGAGTAAAGCTTATCAGCTACTGGTTCCAGGGGGTGGTGGGCTTTTTCTTTTTTCGTTTCCTGGCTCTGCTCGTGAAGTCATCCATTGAACAACCTCAATTATCCATCTTACCCATTTTATCCAAGATAAAAGTATGAGGGTACTATGTTAGGGTGTGAATACTTTTAAATATTTTAGAATGTAACAATTAAACATAGTCCTTGCCCTTTTGGCCTGCTGCTGTCAGGGTGGCCTCTAGTAAAAAGCTCTTGAGCCCCTGAAGACGCTTCCCTTCTGTTGCATAATAGTTTTCTTTTGTTTCCAGTAGACCAGGTTTGAACCGGCAAATTTCTGTGAAGTCCTGTAGCCAATTTAATATTTAAAACAGACCTGTTAAGTTATGCTGGTTTCAGGAATGTCTTGAGCCATCCTCCCTCTGCTAACCTGCTGTGCTGACTCAGCGCCTGAGAAGGAGTTGACAGCCCGTGGGGACAGGGGAGTGTTCTGCGACTCTACAGAAAGGCAGGATAATAAAAACTCATAAGAGCAAAGAGTGATGCAGCTAAGGTTTGTGTTGCAGTTATCAGCCAAGTAATTAAAAAAAAAAAAACACCCCAAAAATGAAACCAGAGAATAGAATTGAGGGCATGGCAGCTGGTGACCTAAAATGGTAATCTGCACTACATGTCCTCCTTTGGTAATGTCTGTGTGTATGGTTTTCAACCCTTTTTGGGTAGAAACTTGTAAAAAAAGGCTCTTAGAAGTTAAAACTGCTACTCTTTTTTTGGAAATAGTTGTCTTGACATTCTCATTAGAAAGACCAAGAAGATACTGCAAGAAGAGAGCTGTTCTAGGACCCTGAGAGCTATGGGACAGCACATGTTGCCAGTGCTGTACCTGTTCTGCAGAGACTGCCCTACTCTTCATATAGCGCTCTTCACAAGTCAGAAATTGCATTGGTGAGGTTGCTGGATTTCCAGGGACATATCAGGTGCACATATCAGGGTGCCAAAGTTCTTATAAGTTGTTGCTGTGGTGTGATTATGTCCCCAGGTTCAAACTAGAATTCAGCACCTGGATTTTACTTACATTATACTGGTGAACTTTACATAGCTTGGTCTCTGCTTGCCTGTACCTTTATTTTACATGTGTGTAAATACATTAAATTGCCTTACATACAATTAAAAATTTTTCTTCGTTTGCCAGTGCAGATGTATGAGAGTGAGTGCACTTTCAGAACCTTCCTTTCAAAACGACTTGCAGTCATGCGGTAGATAAGTAACGCTTTAGAGGGGAGAGGACCTCCAGCCAAAATAATTTCCAAATGATCTTAAAGTGTAATTTATCTTCTTATTTTGCAGCTAGCTATGGACCAAATCCAATTTGCAAAGGCTGTTTATCTTGTTCAAAGGATAATGGGTGCATCAGATGCCAACACAAGTTATTCTTCTTCCTGCGAAGAGAAGGAATGAGACAATATGGGGAATGCTTGCATTCCTGCCCATCGGGGTACTACGGACTCCGAACGCCAGACATGAACAGATGTTCAAGTGAGTTTTTTTTTGAACTCTTACATTCACTTTTGCAGGAAGGCCATAATTCACACTCAGTTTTTAAGATGTTATGTTGTGGAACATGGCGATATTTTCACAGATGTCTCAAGATCATCATAAAACTTCTTTGCTAAAGAATGTCCCAGCTCATTCCAAGATATGTAATATTCAGCAGATTAAACAGTTGATGCATTAACCTAGTTTTTATTGTTGTTGTTACTTTTATTGTTACTATTTTTTTAGTTAGAAGGGAGATCTAGGAAGGAATGATGATTTAAGCAGATATTCCTAGTTTTAACAAACAAATTCCCACTATATGAAAATAAAAAGGATTAAGCATTAATTGAACAGTGCCTCATGTAGGTACTAGTCAGTATATGCGCTAATATATGGGTGGGCTGCTTGTCATGCTTTTTGTTCCCACACAAATTTCAGGTGACCTGACACCTCACGCCAGACATGCTTTAATATGTAAGTGTTGCTATTTTAATAAAACAGATGTACTATTAAAAACAAACAAACAACCTTTCACTTTTAGTACTGCATTTTATTTGGAAATTTACAACCTGCTAATGTGCAACAAGATTCCCTGTTTGCATGTTTGTGCCTAGAAGCATAACTGTTAAAATCAACAAGTGCTCTGGTATCTCTGTGCATTATTTCACCGCTGTCTGGCAGTTGTGCCGATTCGTATCGATTTTTCCATATGCTCATATGTGGAGTATGAGCCATATGGATTATTAATCATTGCTATTACCTCTAATTCGTATTTATGTTTTGAGGTTTTTTTGTGAGTGTGTCATAGTCTAACCAAAATTAGGTCACCGAACCTAAGAACCTGAAGTGAGAAACAGCTTTTCTTTGCTTTCTGGAATAATCCAGTGTCTGTTAAATGTATGGTGCTCTCCCCCTCAGTACTCTGGCATGTCCCTGGGATGCACCGCGATGTGAGAAGGCGGGTGCTGGCTTTCACATCACACGTAATCTTGAGACCCTCGTGAGGTCACTCCGTGGCAGGCTGGGCTGGACGAGGAGTGCTCATGGCCGTGCTTGGACCCGTCCCAGTCCGTGCAATGACGTCCCACCTTTTCCTCCCCATTCCCTGCACGGGCTCCGTGGATATGGTATTCCTCACGTTGTGTTCCCGACTGCTGTGTAATATTGCTGAGTGCTGCCTAATCTATACCAGGTGGCTAGGTTTTGATGAAAAATTAAATGAGACCAGTATATGGTTTATGTATCCCTTCTGTAAAGTAATTTAGGATCTTGGCTTTAATTTTCATAGCATGTTTGTGAATTCAGCAACTTGTCCACTTTAAACCTTTCAAAACTGGGCTGTAAAAACTTGCCCATGTAAAAATGTTTTTGAGTATAGTTACAGCTTTGGGAACTAGATGAAGTTATCTATATTAGCCTGTACTGTGCTTGTGAGATAGGAGAAGTAGTCTGTGCTGGCAGTCTTCCTTTACTTTCATAAAAAGAAACAAAAAAGTTATTTGCAGAAGGTGGATGGTGAATTCAATGTAACTTTTTTTCATTTTTACCACTTACAGAAAGTGGCCTTTTTCCCTGAATTACAAGATTGGTTTTGAAAAGCATAAATGTGAGTTGTGTCCAACCCACATTGGCATATGTTGAGCGCTGGATATGTAACTCACCCTCATGCCTTTGACAGTCTCCCCCTGTGAGAATAATGATGCAGTTGCATTTACTGACCAGTCCTGGTTCCCCTCCAATGATTTTTGTATTGTGTATTTTTATTTTAGTGTAACTGCCAACTGGTGTATTTATAAATCACATCTTCATTTTTTTTCTTGATTTGGTGGTCCTCCATGGCTCATACGTTGCGTTGTGGACACACAGACTTTTTGTGGATTGGAAGTTGAGTTAAAATCAACATTCTTAAAAAATAGAATAGGTTTCTTCCTACTTGATGTTAGATACTTTTAAGTATGCTTAGTTACAGACTCCATTGCTCAGATAGTATTATCTCAGCTAAAAATAATAAAAATTCTGGCTATGTTAAAATCCTTCTGTGAGTTACAGGGCTTGAATTACATAAGTTGACATTATTTCTGCCCTATTAATGTCTTTATAGGCACAAAAGCTGTTTAACATTTTATTACTGGAACACTTGCCCATTTTTGTTAGAGAAGCTATAGAACATATTTTTATGGAAAATATTGACATGATTTTAAAAGCCAAACATAGTTAGTGCCAAATGTAACACAATAAATACCACAGCCAAGTGCAGCAGCTCTAAAACGATGGAAATTTTGAATTTCAAGACTAATTTTGTTTTCTACATGTAAGCAGTGTGTGTGTCTTGAATTTGCGATGCAGTTCTAGGCTGTTTTTCTAGTAACAGTGACTCATGTAATTTTGAGACTGCTTGTCTCTAGAAAGCAATGTAGATTTTCCTGTTGGAGATGATTTTCATCTTGACCACTGCAGTATGAGAACGCAGTTCATTTGGACACAAAACTGGAAAGTGTTGAGTCTCTTCTGTAGAAGAATGCCCAAGAGAAGAGCTACAGTTTGTTAATTATCCAAGAAGTTTTAATAATAAATGACTTCGAACTGAACTGCTCCAGCCAGAAATAATCTCATGAGAGAAAAACAAAACTGAATTAAAGAGTAAGATGAAATGTGTCACCTGGGTGGTTGGTTTAACATTGGTCTGAGTAATGGATCAAGCCCGTCTTGAACCTTTCAACTTAGTCTGTGTCCACAGTAACCTCTACAATTTAAGGGGGCGGAAGCAATCAGAGTTTAGAAATTACAGCTCCCTTTAGCTTTGCTTGGCTACTCCATTTGTTTAGGTACAGCTTCTTTCTCACAGGAGACATTGCTAAAATCATAATTTTCCCTTCCATGTGCGTTCAGCAAAAACAAGACAAAGAGAAGCATTTAAACAAATTGATCATTTATTAAACATATAGTTAATTCACTGTATTAAGAAAGGTAATGATTTTTTTTAAAAACTTTTTTACAAAATAGCAAGACATCATTAATATATCATGGCATGACTATTTCTTATGTAGTATTGCAGAGCATATGACCTTCTGAGACTACTGTAGTCAGTGCAATGGTAACAGTATGTCAGGGTGTTCAATTACCACAGGAACATCACTATTTGCTTTAAATAAAATATTTTTTCTGACTTTTTAGAAATAGTTTTCATTACTTTTGTGTTTGTTTCCTTCAAATATGGCTTTATCTTTTAAAAACAAACTTAATATAGCATTTGGGATTTTGAAAATGAAGTTGGATGGCCAGAAATTGAGGTCTACCTATTATTATTTTATAGGCATTTTTTTTTCCTTGTCCCTTCCACTCTCTTTTCCTCCATCAAATGAATTTTGACTTTTTTTTTTTATTTTGAAATTTTTGATTTCTGGCCTTACTTTGATTTTTTTTCCATCTGTCTGGCAACAAAAATCATCATAGTGCTTTGAATTAAGATTTATTAATTTTGTAGTCAGTTTAGATTTAATAGGGCAATTGTATATTTGTAAAGTACTAACTGAAAACACTGTGTTTTGGCATTTATTTAAAAGATCTCAACTAATAATGAATCAAGATTAGAACACACTGGAAATGTATCGCTACGTGTATATTAAGTATATTTATTTAAAAAAAAATTCCTCACTATAGTATTTTGTAATTAGCATGTTGTATCCCAAGCATGGTTCTCCATGAAATGGTAGACCTGTGGTAGACTTCAGGAACTGCTATGGTCAGGTGGCTGTGCGTATCATTCTCTAGCACTCGTGTTCAGCCCCTGCTGAAGATGTAGCTGAAAAATCTTTGTTTGTAGTATAATAATAATAATACTTATCATCATCATCATCAAACAACCTGCAACTACCTAAGCCCCGCCTTAATGGAAAGACTGATTTTGACCTTCAAAAGGAAAACCCTGACTGTAGTGGATCATCATCTCCCTTTACTTTGTCTTCTTAAACGCAAGGGGACACCTCAAGCAAGAACCCAATTTCAGTGCAAAGACTACCAACCCCTTTAATTTAGGAATGCCACGTTTCCTTTGTCAGTTTCAGTCTGCAGCTTCCCTGTGCAAAACACCACCATTATCTCTCCATCTCGAAGGTGTTCAGTACAGTTCAGTACAGTTCTCTTTCCTATGCTGCTCGTTGCTGGTTTCCACTCACGCAGATCCTTTCATGTGTTCTCGCTTCCCTTTCCCACACTCAGCTGCTCTTCACTGGTGGCTCTGTTCCATGCAGAACAAACTTGCAGTGAATCGTTGTTGTTATTAACATAACTGGGAATTGACCAGCTGTCTTTTCCACTATGTGTCCTACAAAATATCTTCGTTATGAAGGGAGTTATGGATGAATATTCAATCATATTGATCACGTTCAGAAAGGAACAATGCGACAATGGAAACGCTACAGAATAGGGATCTTTCACAAAGGCAAAATAAGGCTTGTGTAAATTTTTCAAGATTAGGAATATCAGTAAAAATTCTTTACAAATGAGTAAGCACTTTTTACAGTTGAGGTAGACACCTTTTGACCTTAAAATTCATCATATTGCACTTAGTGTGAGAAGCTAATGTAGTAAACCTTCTTCATGTTAAGGTATGATAAAATATGAAGCACGTGCATCTCAATAGGGAGCATTTTATTTTAAACTGCAAATGAATTATATTTCCCTACAATTCAGCTTATTCTGCCTCACCTATTAAACAGGTGATAAGTTTTACTATGGAAGGATAGTATTTGTTTTGGTAACGTTATGCTTTCTGTAAGAATAGTGCAGAATGAAGGTGTTTGCAGGAGCACATATTCCTTTTTTTACAATAACAAGAATATGCACCTGGGTCTAAACGTAATTCAGTGTCTCTCTGACTCTTGGGCTTTTGATTTCTTCTCTAAAATGCAAGTCTGTCAATTCTTTAATGATTATTTTAAAAGAAGAATGAGTAAGAGTGGCTTATTATGACTGCCAGGAAGGCAAAGCAGGTCAGGGAAAATCGATTAATATCACTGTGGTTTATCTGCTTGAAATGTATCCCTAATTTGGGCATTATTTATAATCCGGGATTTCTCCTTCCAGAGTTCTTTAATGCATCATTTATGTAGTTTTCTATAAGTTTCATCCACATCAATCAGATTTGGTTTTTTATGCTATTTAAGTCAATGGCAGAGAAACATTTGGGAGATATAAATGAGATTGTAAAGCCTAAATACAAATATTTTATTTCTGGCTAGCTAAATTCACTTCTTACAGACCAGACTGGTTGCCCTAACCTTGACTGAAACATGGTTAGGTTGATGGTTGGACTCAATGATCTTAAAGGTCCCTTCCAACTAAGACAATTCTATGATTCTGTGATTCTATGGTTCATGGCTATTACTTTTAAAAAAAATCTGGTGTATGTGAGAAAGCACTTCAGAAGAAAATTATTTCTCAAGTGCCCTGGGGTGCTAGAACTCACTAAAAATTAAGGAAATGGGGATTTTGGCTCCTAAGTCCTTGCCACTCTGTTTCAGTAAGCAAAGTCGAAGATATTTAAATTTCTGTCTTTGGATGCTTTTCTGTCAATAGCCTTTTTGATGGAGATATACGATATTTTTTTTTCTTTTTCTCCTCTGCAGAACAACCAAAGAATCTGGTCCTTCAGTTCTGTAGGTTTCCTGGCCATTGACTGATGAGTGGCCCAATAGTGGAGATTGTGGAGATATGTTTCCTTCTTGAGCATATTCTGTAACTGCTCTCAAGCTTGGAGACACTTTTAAATGCTATAATCTATCCTTGTGCAGCACTGAAATGTCAGTCATTCAAGTTCTTACTCTCCTGTCAGCCTAAATTAAGAGACAGCACAGTATCAATAGACTTTCCGTTGGAGAAGGTATATATCTTGTCCCATCAATCAACATTTCAGAGCTGTGTAAGGGATAAGTTGTTGTTTCGCTTCATTTTGTCTAAACACTGAAGATCCTTGAGCAGAGTGCTTCTGTCTAATTGCAGCCCAGCTTAGCTTCACCAGACAACCTAGTGACTTCTCGTCCACCCTTTCCCCTGAGAGGTGAAGTCATGGAGCTGTGAATTTATAACCACTCCTGTGACAGTTTGAGACTGAAAATAGGCTTCTAGAAAGTTAGCTTTTCTAACTTTTGGAGTACTGCTCTTCTTCAGTTCTCGCTTTTCACTTTATAAATATTTACTTATCATGAAAGATTATATCTCTTTAGGGTTTTCAATATTAGTTTTGCCCATTAAAGTCACTGCAGTGGGCTCTGGTCTATCTGATGGGCTAAGAAAGTTATTAGTTTAAAACTACCCTTGCTGAAGCAGTTAGGACCTTTGCCATGGATTTCAGTGAGGTCAGAATGTTGTTCTTTTAGCATTTACATACAACTTTTGTGGGAAGTATGATGTAACACTTTAAAAAATGTCATCTGTTTAGAAATAGGCTGTGCTAATCAGCCAAACCAGAATATTTCTCTGGGCCTCCCTGGGTGCTTTTTTAAGTCCAGTTATGTGAGGATGGTACCAGAGGAAAATGTGTGGTCTTCATATGGGGGTGGCTTTCAGGGGTGTTTTACACCTTTCACGTGGAAGGATGGAAGCAAATATTTCACTTTCTGACTTTCCCAGGATAGAAACACTGGAAAGAAGAGCTGCAGTAAGAGCGTTATGATGAGTCCAACAGGTCCTGGTTATGTAGAGGGTAGTAGAGCCAGTGGGATATAAGGAGACATGATGCTGAGCAGGAACAGAAGGCATTTGAGGTCTGGTAGGAAGCAGACCCTTGATGAGACACTGCAATTTGAATACAAGGGAAGGAAGAGGTAGGGACTCACAAGTGTCTGCCCCTAAACTGCGGACAGAATGGGAACAGCAGCAGTGAAGCACCCTTTACTTCTTCACTCTCCGGTCCTGAAGATTAGGTTTCCAACCTTGTTGTTGTTGCCCTGCAAGTATGGTAGGCCTGCCAAAGGCATGCTATCGCTCTTTGAGGTTCTTCTGCACAACTGAATTTATCGACTCTCTCTCCCCTCAACACCAATCTCATCTTTCCCTGTGCCTCCAAAACTTCCACGTCTTGGCTCCCTCTCTTTACTGCTTCTAAAATCTCTCAGGCAGTTACCCTTGTCTGTCTGGAAACCTCTAGTGGGCACCATTTTCTGTTTATTTTTAGAGAAAAGGAATCAAAGCATTTCTGAAGAATACTGTGGGTTACACAATATCTATTTCTTTCCTCTAAAGAGCTCCTTGGGTCTAAAATCTTAGCTCTGCTCGAGTGTTTTGGTCTTGTTTCCTTTGGGGTTTTTTGGTGTTGTAAACTTCTAGGTAATCTTTTAAGTGGAATAAAAAGAATACACTAGCAGCATGGTTTAGCTACTGAAATTATACAGAAAACGGAACCACTGAACTGGTGAGAAAATCAATTAGATCTGTAGCTAGTAAATTGAGGTAACAAAATTGCTTTTGACAAGAACCTTCTCCAGATTAAATAAAAAATATCTCTTGTTCCAGTTTATTATATCAGTAAGCTAAGTAGTTAATTTAAAGGAAATCTAAAAGTATTTATAAAGGTGTTTTGAAAAGTAGAAAAGATTTGGTTTCCTACTCCAGAGTTAGCCATAAGATGCTGAGATCAGAAAGTTTGAAGGGTTGAAAACTGTGGCAATCAGAAGAAAGCAGTTCAGGTTATTAACTTTAAAGAATATTTCCTTGTTTTTTATTGCATTAAGGTTAAAACCATTTTTTAAAAGGCTGGTTTTCTTAATTATTGCATATCATGTCAAACAGTTCTTCTGTAGATTTCACACTAGATTATTGATTTCTTATCCACTTAATTATTTAAATGGTAGAATGCAAAAATTTTTTGAATTCTGCAATATACTTCCATTAAGACTTATATTTAACAAAGTATACGTAGATAATGATGCTGATTAACAATAAGAAATACAAAATTTGACACAGTTATATTTAGTTCCAAACCAATGTATCTTAATATTCATCACGGAGTACCATCATTCTTTAGGAGTCCCAACTAAAAATGTGTATGCTTTCTTTCTCTGTCCAAGTTGTTATATTTAGCTGTAAAAGCAAAAGGATTTAAAGAATTTATTTATTCTAACTTACTAACCTCAGTCACAGTTAAAGTAATTTATTAATAGCATTTTTATTTTAAAAAAACCCACAAAGAACATTTGCCCCAAAAGCATTCAGACAACATAATAAAATGAAGCTAGGCACCAAAAAAATAAACTCTTTAAAAATTTCTTTATTTTATTACCACTCCATGACAATTTGTAGTTGGAAATAGAGTTCTAGAGAGTTAGCTTTTATAGCTTTTGGAGTATTGCTCTTCTTCAGTTCTTTAGTTTAGTTTATTTAAATTTTATGAAAAAATCCCTGCAAGACTTAGAGCTGCACCAGCATCCTTCATGATTTGAAACAGAATGTATGGAGGATGTCAAAAAGGAGTAGTTGTCAATCCCAGCTGATCTTCAGCTGCAGTGTGGTCTATCACTGAGTCAAATTATCATTACATTTAGCACCCAGTAACCCCAAGCGTTGTGCTGAGTATCAATCTGATGAATTAATGTTTTAATTTCAGAATTCTTAAAGCATTCCTAATATTCTTTCAGTATTTTCCCCTGAATTGCATCTGAGACAGATTAAATAATAGGCATTTCATATTTGGAATGATTTGTCTTCATAGGAAAAAATTGAAAATAAACTGTCTTGATGGGAATATCCACCCAACCTTAACCCAGTAGCCCCTACTAATGCTTCCAAAATATAATTACCCTGGCAAGGACTCTACTGTGATACAAAAGAAAACTGACACAGAAGAGAAAGCAAAAGTTATAAACAGGATGGGAATTTTGATGCACAATCAAGAAACTGGAAGAAGATTGATTCATTCATTTAATGTTTAAATACGAGGTATTCACTTATGTACTGTTAAATAGCGATAGTTTTATGGAGGGTATCTCCAGCATAAGGTGAGGCAGGCTTTTGCCTGCTAAGCATGTTTGTATGATATCAAAAGGCAACTTGTACTGAAAGTTTTTCATTTAATCCCTCTTTCACCTCAAAAAGTTCAAATGGAGTAAACTTTAAACATGTTACTCCCCAAAATGTTTTGAAAACAATAGTTAAAACATTATTTCAAAAATATACTTAAATCACTTGGATGTGAGGGAGGGTCACATGATGGTAATTTTTCTTTTAATGTTCTGTTCTGCACCTCATTATTGGACTAAATGATTTGGAAAAACCTTGATGACTTTTCAAACTGTCTTGTGTGGGCGCGCAAGAGGCAAATGGGTTTTTTTGAGTATTTAAATACACTGCATGTTTGATTCAAGCATTGCAATTAATAAACACTCGCAGTAGATCTTGAGTGTAACAAACCAGATTTGCAATTAACTTTTGCAGTACATCTCCAGAGCAGCTCACCTTACCGTTTCACCTCGCAGATGCCTTAATCTGGGGGAGTGATTTTGCAGGGTCATTGTATGGGCATTGATCACCTGTTCTTTGGAGATCGGTTCAACCCTCGTGAAAAAGAAATTACCGTTATTGGGAATTCCCTACAAATTAAACTAAGAAGCCCAACTTGTGCTGCTTATACGAACACAAATTCTGAAAGCCTCTTGGAGAGATGCTGGGCACTGGAGTTGGCAGCATGCAGGTTATGCGTGGTTGTGTCTAAAGAGAGCCTGCAGACCTTCCCTTTGGCAGTGCAAGGCTTCCAACTGACGTTTGCGTTCCTTCTAGCCAAAGAAAGGTCTGCCAGCATTTGAAATCTTTTTTTTTTCTTTTCATGCAATCTGGCTACTTTATTGTCCAATGGCACAAGAAATCTGATCGAAAAAGCCTTCTATTTCCCTAATTGCTAACAAAGAATAGTTTCCCACCACCATGCAGTTTAAGTGTTATGGTATGCCCTATTTTGGCCTGCTATTCAAGAATAAATATTAAAATCTGTTTTATAAAGAGTAGCTAAATTTGAAATGTTGTTAGGGGATATTTACCAATAGCTATTTCAGAAGTCCTTATGGTTTGTGATTTTTTTCTCTAGAAAAGAATGTAGAATAAATGAATGACATAAGCGACCAAAAAGATTAGTATATTGTTGCATGAAATGAATAACAAATGCAGCCTGCTGTGACTTCAGATAGCTGAAGACAGGATACAGTTATTGTAGTTAATATAAATTAAGTATGCTAGCTGAAGGATTAGGTTATTTAAATTAATTTTAAAGTGTTCATTACTGTTCCAAATATAATGGCTTTTACTTTTTAATCTTTGGAACATTTTCCCTGGCATTTTTTTGTAGGCATGTATGACTGACTTTCATAAGCCTCCATGTAAGTATTTCTGCTTTTCAGGTGTCTGTGAAAATTGTTGCTATATCTAGTTCATTTCCAAGTTGCCATGTTTTATTTTGGAACAGGATCTTTCTGAACGGTCTGCTTGTGAATCTGTAATCTATATTTCTCTAAAATTTGCGGAGAAATCCAATATTTCAAGAAGCAATAGTATTTTTTTTTTGCTATTGATTATAGCTTTATGTCTTTTGGTCATTTCATAATGGCTATTTTTTAAGGATTGACTTCATTAATAATGGAGGGGAGTTACATCCGGAAAAACTGAGGTTTTTTGCATGGTAGCACATGCATATGCGTAGATACGGAAATCAGACATAACACATGAAAGTTTTAATTCGGCTATTTGTAGGGTCTACTCATGGAAAAAAAATTCTGTCATGTTTTCAATGACAAATAATAAACTGAATAAAGTACATGTAATACATACATACTTCCCAAAATAATCTGTCACATCTTGTTTTCCTCAAAGTCACTTAAACACCAGAATAATTTACATTGAATATTTTTCCTCCAAAAAGATGTAATGAACTCAAACATCACTTAATTAGAGATTTTATCTACAGTTTCAATTTAAAAAGTAGGATTAAAAGGATATAGGAGAAAATGCGGTAATTAATTACAGTTAGCTGTTATTTCTCTTACAGAGCAGATAGATTTCAGGATTACAGTATTCCTCATTATAGCACTTCTGGTTTTGCTATTTTATTGCTTTATAAATCCTTTCATTTTCAGTCTCACCCTAACTTAGCTGTCTCATTGTTCCTTATGATCCTTTTGATTCAGGATGCAGAATAGAAAACTGCGACTCCTGCTTTAGCAGAGACTTTTGTACCAAATGTAAAACTGGCTTCTACTCGCACAGAGGCCGCTGCTTCCGAGGATGTCCCCCTGGATTTGCAGCCTTGGAAGAGCTTATGGAATGTGTGGGTGAGTTTTCTCGTCCGGCAGTGCCGCTGAAGCAGCTCTTGTGTCAGGTGGCAAATACTTATAACACTATTTTTAAGCTGTTGCTTAGTATTTTCTATCAAGAAATGTTCACTAATGGATTGTGTCTGGATGTCTTTAATAATAATAATAATAAATATAAATTATATATTATTATTATTATTATTATTATTATTATTATTATTATTATTATTATTATCATCATCATCATTATTATTATTATTTCCAAACTTTGAAATACTGCATTATTGGGAACACCCCTCTGTTGTTCTGCATCAGAAAGTTCTGTCCTCTTAACTGTAAATCGCCTTGTATGAGGATTTGTAACTTGTAAGATTTGTAGAATTTCAGGAAGGCCAGATTTTGCATTAGAACTTTAAGTTAATGACATACTTGTTGGAGTCTCACCCTCTTAAAACTACCTGCTCGTTTTGCCTTTTGCCAAGACCAGAACCCAGGAACAGCGCAGATGGAATTCCTGTGACGTCTGGCCTTTGAATTCACTTTTAGTTTCTCTGCAGCTCCCTGCTTTTCCATTAGCGAGTAACCACCAAATAAGTGGTTTTAGTAAAAAATTACTGTATAATTCTGAGCCAGCATTGGCAGTTCTCACAATTTGGTGTTTTGTTTTGAAGCCTGGGAATTGCGTCAGAACAGACGCTTTCTTTCGAGAGTATTCCTTGCATTTCATGATGGAGAGGACTGGAAAAGTGAACTCTTGAGCTTTGCAAATCCAGGATTTGTTTATTAAAAAGAGAAAAATTTAAATCAATCTCATGATTTTAGGTGTAGTTCTGAATATTTAGGACTGACATGATGTCTATACAGACAGATTGATAGTCTGATGGTTTTGTGCTCAGGTTGGTGCCGGCTAAAATGACTCTTTCAGATTCCATAAGATACTGTAATTTTGTTTCTAAGTTTTTGCCTGTTGACAGTAAAGCTTTTAATTGGTGCATTCTAATAGTATATTCTAATAGCATATAATTTAAAAAAAAAGGAAAAAAAAGAAATAAAACCTAGAAAATTTGCTAACTCGTGTTTTCTTTTGCTTTATCAGAAGGCTGTGAAGTGGGTCAATGGAGTGAGTGGGGAACTTGCAGCAGAAATAACAAAACATGTGGATTTAAGTGGGGCCTGGAAACGAGAACAAGGCAAATTGTGAAGAAGCCAGCGAAAGACACGATACCGTGCCCAACCATCGCAGAATCCAGACGGTGTAAAATGGCCGTGAGGCATTGTCCAGGAGGTAAGCATAGTCCATGCCACAAGAATCTTTATGAGCTTTCCTTAACTGAAATCCAATTTCTAACTTGAAAAAAAGAGCTGTTTCTTCCCAGCTGAAGGGGAAATCCTGTCTCTGCCCTGCCAGCCAAGGCTGAAAGGCAGCACCACTACGGCAGTCCTAATTTGTGCAGCAAAACTCCAGGGAAAGGCTCAGTGTGGGAGTGATCAGTCTCTCAGTAGACTGTGAAACTATGTTTTTCCTGATGTGGTAACGGGGCTTTTTCAAAGAGGTACCTCATGGAAAAAATGTAATGTGTTGCAGTTTGAACTTCAGCATGAAAATGATAGTGATAGTGGAATAATTAATTGCTCTGTGTATGGCAGGAAAGATCACGATTCTTAACCTTTCTGCGGGCGGCATACCCAGCGCTGGTGTGATGGGTATTTAAACCAAATGAAGTTAGTTACACATGGCATTGTTAGCTGGAACTATTAGCTTGAGTGTGTTACTTGTTCTGAATATTGCAGATCAGGGCCAAACTATGCTAGATGGGATATGAGCAGAATAGTGATAGATTATAGAAACATAGACTCATAGAATGGTTCAGGTTGGAAAGGACCTCGAAGATCATCGAGTTCCAACCCCCCTGCCATAGGCAGGGAGACCTCCCACTAGACCAGGCTGCCCAAGGCCACGTCCAGCCTGGCCTTGAACACCTCCAGGGATGGGGCCTCAACAACCTCTCTGGGCAACCTGTGCCAGTGCCTTACCACCCTCAAAGTGAAAAATTTCTTCTTAATGTTCAATCTAAACTTGCCCTTTTCCAGTTTGAAGCCATTCCCCCTCTTCCTATCACTACATGCCCTAGTAAAAAGTCCTTTCCCTGCTTTCCTGTAGGCCCCCTTTAGGTACTGGAAGGCTGCAATAAGATCTTCCCGGAGCCTTCTCTTCTCCAGGCTGAACAGCCCCAACTCTTTCAGCCTCTCCTCATAGGAGAGGTTCTCCAGCCCTCAGATCATCCTCGTGGCTCTCCTCTGGACACGCTCCAGCAG